>VWYK01014017.1:5204-15545 GCA_013399775.1 Semnornis frantzii
TCTGCGATGGTTCGATATGCAAATGTGCTAACAGTAAGGGCTGAAAAATTGACACAGCTCAGGATATTACAGCTAAGACACTATCAGCAAAATCATAACAATTAGCTGTTTGATTGCCACAGACACGGTTCATGCACCAGCCTCACATTTATAATAAGGTATCCCCAATCCCTTTCTTGTCTCGCCCCACCCTCAGCACCATGTCCACATTGATACGATGCTTCGCCAAGAGGTAAGGGCTCGGAGATAAAGATGAAATATCAAAAGCATTAGTATAAATTACAATTGTACATTATTAGCTATTTAATTACATGAGATACCAGAGTGGAGCTTGCTGATTTCATGCTTATGTTCAAAGTTACCATGGCAGTATTCCACCTCTGTCAGACAGCATCAGGAATTATTGTTAGCACATGCTAAAACAGACAAAGCAATGTATTCTCGCCACATTCTCTCCCTGTCTCTAAGTTTAATACCAAGGAATTCCTTAGGCATCTAAAAAAAAAGCACATGTCTGGCATGGGGCTGTGAACCAGGAGATCTGAATTTGGAGATAAAGTCGGCATCCTAGGCCTAAGGCGGATGGCTGCTGTGCTGACTGTGGAGGTGACTTGTTCTGCTCTCCATGAGGGACACCCGTTTTCCCGTGCACCAGCACCCCCCTCCTTGCCCACACTCCCCCAAGGGATGGCATTAGCTGTGCCTCCAAAAACAGCTGCTTATCAGCTCCTCTGGAGGGAGGAAGAAGCAGTGGGTGGCAGAAGGTTGCAAGGAGGGGGGTGTGGAGGAAGAGGGAGAAAAAACAAAACAGGACCGAGAAAAAGGAGACATTAATAAGGATGAAGGAAAATGGTAGAGGAAAAGGGGTTTGCTCTACCCAAACATGCATGCAAACAAAGGCCTGATGAAGCAGCACACATATTCAAATGCCACTGATTTCCTCCTATGTACAAACATGCAAGATAATGTCTAAATATACATGTCAGTGCATCAGAGAGAGAGCAAATCAAGATGGGGAGATGGTTTTTGGTGTCTTGCCTCTTTTTAAAGGAGGGAAATCAGCATTCATGCTAAACATCTAAAAAACCTCTTCTGTGATGAAATGTAGCAACTGCTGGAGTTACACATTAAGTTTTCCCATCAAATTCCCCAGATGTCACTGTCCCCAGTGCCTGTGTGCCACAGCATTGTAAAGCCACTTTCAAAGGCACCAGGATCCCCCTAATCTTGCAGCAGGGAGTGATGTCAGCATGATGGGTTGGAAAGGCTTGAATTTCATGCAAGGCTTTTGCTTCTCTTTAGTCTTCTCTATGACGTCTCAGTGGATGGTTTGGTTAACAAGAATAGGCACTAATATGTTGTTATGCACCATGGCAGGCACCATTCCGCTCAGAGAATGTAGACTGAAAGCCAAATGAGCAATATGAATTAAATCAATTCATGAATCACAGACAGATGAGATGACAAAGGCTGTCTTTAGCTCTGTGTCAGTTAAGAATTCTCATCCATGATGTACAGGTCCTCTTCTGGTAGGTGTGGGCTGGAGCACACCAAAAACCTCACCTGCAAATAAAAGAAATCATCCACCACTGAACTGCAGACAAATAGACCTAGAGGGTCCGAGTGTCATTTTACCTGTTTTTCTAGGGTTTATAGAGAATTAGGTTGGAAATGGACAGTAACATAAGACTTATCACATACTATGTTTCACACCAGAGTGATATGACCTCAGGTACCAGCTCCTTTATCAGTGATGTGGAAGGATCAAAGGGCTTGAAGCTGTTGTTGGGATCACTCTGGTCTCAAAGAATTTCAGATGATCTTTCCTTAAAACTTTTGACCTTGTTAAATGGCTGTAGAAAAGTAAAAGCACAGCACATTTCAAGTCCTATCCTGAGAAAGGATCTGAAATATGAAAAGGGATGAGAAATCCTGAATGCAGCACTTCCCCACTTTTTGTCACACTAATGTATTAAGAGAAAGAATAATAATGAAAAAAAATCCATGCACTTTAATGCATTTTGCATTAAAATGGCCTACTTCAAAGTTATTTTTAGACATTTCCCTATGTCTGAGTACATCCGTGGATAACCTCAATGACTGAGTGCTGTTCCTCTGCTCTATTCTCCTTCCCTTCATCTCAGATTTCAGGACAGCTTTGACGGTACCAAACATATAGATTCCTCTTAACTTCCTTGAACAGTTGCACCTCATTTATCGACCTTCTCTTAATTCAAACATTATTTATCTCAACAGAACAATAGAACCATTGTTTAGTGGAGCAGGATTTCAAGGGAAACCATTAGGAGCAGTCATCATGCTTCTACCAGGGGGAAGTCATGTTTGACCAACCTGATAGCCTTTTATGAGGATATAACCAGGTGGATTGATGATGGTAAAGCAGTGGATGTGGTTCATCCCAATTTCAGTAAAGCATCTGACGCTGTCTCCCACAGCATCCATCTGGCTCAACTGAGGCAGTGTGGTCTGGATGATCGGGTAGTGAGGTGGATTGGGAACTGGTTGAGGAAAAGAAGTCAGAGAGTTGTGGTCAATGGGATGGAGTCTAGTTGGAGGTCTGTGACTAGTGGGGTCCCACAGGAGTCAGTACTGGGACCAGATCAGTTCAATATATTCATTAATGTCCTGGATGAGGGCACAGAGTGCACTGTGAGCAAGTTTGCTGATGACACCAAACTGGGTGGTGCGACTGCCACTCCAGAAGGCTGTGCTGCCCTCCAGCCTTGGACAGGTTGGAGGGTTGGGCAAAGAGAAATTTAATGAAATTCAACAAGGGCAAGCGTAGAGTCTTGCACCAGGGAAAGAACCACCCCAGGTATCAGGATAGGTTGGGGACTGACCTGTTGGAAGGCAGCAAAGGGAAAAAGGATCTGGGGGCCCTAGCTTATGAGAGGTTCACCATGAGCCAGCAAAGTGCTCTTGTGACCACGAAGGCCAATGCCTTTCTGGGGTGTATTATAAGGGGTGTGGCTAGTAGGTCGAGAGAGGTTCTCCTGCCCCTCTACTCTGCCCTGGTGAGGCCACATCTGGAGTACTGTGTCCACTTCTGGACCCCTCAGTTCAAGAGGGACATAGAACTGCTGGAGAGAGTCCAGAGATGATTAAGGGAATGGAACATCTCTCTTACGAGGAGCGACTTGAGGGAGCTGGGACTCTTTAGCTTAGAGAAGAGGACACTGAGAGGTGACCTCATCAATGTTTATAAATATGTAAAGGGTAAGTGTCAGGAAGATGGAGTCAGGCTCTTCTCAGTGATGCCCGATGACAGGACAAGGGGGCAATGGGTGGAAGCTGAGGCATAGAAGTTTCATTTAAAGATGAGGAGAGGTTTTTTTTCACTGTGAGGGTGACAGAACACTGAAACAGGCTGCCCAGGGGAGTTATGAAGTCTCCCTCTTTGGAGATATTCAAAACCCACCTGGACGCATTCATGTGTGATCTGGTATAGGTGACTCTGCTGTAGCAGAGTGTTGGACTAGATGATCTTTTGAGGTCCCCCTGACATTCTGTGATTCTGTGAAAGCAGAACATCTGAATTAGGGTAATTCAACGTTTTCTGAAGTGGTAAAAGCATTTAAAGTGAGGATTGTAAAAATAACCTGTGAACCCCCTTTGCTGCCCACCTCCTGCAATACAATCTCCACACTAATGCGAGAGTGACCCAGGAACTGTTATTCTTACACCAATAAAGCTCAGAGGTCTCCAACTTTCCAATTGCTCCATTTGATGCTAGGGCCAGCAAAAGTTAAGATTTTGAAAAGTTGAATGGACAGATAATCTCTGACTATGTACTGCTGCAGCATTTCACTTATGTCATAAGAATTGTGTTTAAACATTGACATATTTTATTCTATTTTTCACCTAAACTAAAATTTCAGCATTAAAATCTTATTAGCACAAAAAAAAATGGAATACTGAAAGCCTTTATTCCACAAGACTCTGACACTAACAATTTCCCCATCATGTTTTGAGTTTGCTGAACCAGCATTTTTGACCAACTGGAAAGTTCACCTCCCATTACACTCCTCTGCTCCCACTCGTTTGGAGATGGCTATTGGAGGACAGCTGCTTGTTCTAACAGTCACAAGAATTAAGTTTTCAAGTCTAGAACATCCAGGTTTTGATTCGGCTACTACACAGAAACACACTCTCATGAGACAATGGTCCAAATAATATCAATTGGGTATCAATGTTTAGCCTGACTTTATACCATGCCTGTGGTTCTCCCCCAAGCTGCTTCATGTGACAGCTGTGGCCAGGACAATTGGTCTGACACTAGCGCATCTTGCTCTATTACTTCTCCTTTGGTCTCCATTGGATGCTATACTAAGGTACACATTTGAAAGGCCTTAATGTTGTCCTGGAGTGGTATTCTCACTTTCTCATGCTGCTCATGAGTGGGTTTACAACTTGGTGTTAATCAAAGTCTTCAAAGCTCTAGTGTTAATAAGCATCATTAAACTATATTCATCAGCCCTTTGACACATGGCCCTGTTCCTGGGTCCAAAGCAGGACAAATAATCTCCCCTGTCTTGGCTTGAAGAAGTCCCCAGATATTAATACTAGATGCCAACTTGCCTAATGAAAAATAAAAATATTCACAGCTAGATGAGTGGTGCAGTTAAATGGATAAGAATTCATTCAGATCAATATTATCAGGGGAACAACATCCTTTCAGCTCCAACAACTTCTAACACACACATAAAAAAAAAAATCCAAACTGCCTCAGCCCACTGTAATTGGAGCCAAGTGATTTCTTCGTATAATGCCTGTTATAGTCTCTTTAAGGGGAAAAGTAAATGAAGACTATAATAGGAAAAACATAACCAGGCAGATCTAACTGTAACAATAAATACAGAACGTGCCTTATTTAATCTGCTTACAGTAAAATCCACTGAGCAAAATTATAATTTGATATGGCTCAGCTTAGCCAATAGAAACTCATAAAATGTCTTAACATCATAATACATTGTACAAAAGAATCACTAAGTACCATAAAACATATGGGAATATGGGTCTGTATTCATCCATTACTCTTTGCCAGTGTAGCATATTAAAATGGTTTCTATTTAAGTGTAGAGATCCCTGAAGTATACTACAGTCTTAATTAAAATGTCAATAAAATGCAAAAGTGCATTGGGGACCACATCTGAATTTTTTTTTTCCGTGTGTGTGTTAACTCTTTCAGAGAGTTATTTCTTAATAGCTTCATTACACTACTGAGGTTTGGAACAATTAAAATTAAACATAAGTAAGCCATTTTTAATAATTAGCTGCAATTTGAGCATGATCTGTATCCTTTCTCTCCAGCACAATTCCCTTGCAGGAGTCACTGGCATGTTAAATCAAGACTGGAAAAGTAGGTCCCTGTCCGATGCCAGGAAACAATGGTTTGGGTATTCACATTCTGCCAGTTTTTCAGTACAGTTTAAAAAAAGAAATAAGATCTTTGGTGACTCTCTTTTGGTGACCAGTTTGGTTTTCAGTGGCACTCAGTGGACAGCTTTTACTAAGCATGGGAGACACTACCCTGGGAGGTAGGCTTGCCTACATAAAGTTCTCACTCTGCCTTTCCATAGGGCATCAACCCCAGCATGAATGGAAATAAAAACTACAACGGGCCAAGAAGTTGTTATCTATTTGCTTTTTCTGTTCTTCCAATAAACTTAAAGGTGCCTTAGAAAAATCTGTTTTTAAGAAAGGAAACAAGATACATTACAGTGTTCTTCAAAAACTTAAACCAAAATTCACTTGTAAGGAGAAGAAGATCCATTGCAATACAGGAAGAATGACAACTAAAACAAGTAAATAAGATTTTCTCTTTCCTCCTCCCTCCTCCATTCTCCCAATCTCTTTCACCAGAAGAAATATTTCCAAAGGTAAATTCACTTACCCCACAGTTCCCTAAAATGATACAATATTTCTTTAATGTCTGCATTCCCTTGAGGAAAGGAAGCGTATACTTGGAATTGAATTTGCCATCAAAATCTTACTGAAAATGATGATACTGGGAGGAACCCCAGAGTGCTGACAGGGTCCTGGATTGCTGATTCAGTGCAGGAGGGCTTTCATGAGAGGGGTGAGGCTAACTCTGCTTCAAGATGCAAGGAGAGCACTCTGGAGTCAGAGGCAGTGGATAACCCAGCCTGAAAAATAAACTGAAGGATCAGAGCTCATGATCTGCAATCCTGTAGTACTTACAAGCATTTTATTGACCTGGCCACAGATGCTAACTTGTTACACAGGACTGGCAGCTATCTTCCTGGTACCACAACAGTAGGGAAAACAAAACAGTGTTGGGTTTTAAGTCTGTGCCTGGTGGCTAGAGACAGAATCTTTTAATTAGGCTGAAGGAGCAGAAAATGGACAAAACCAGAAGTTAGACAGACAAGAAAAGTTTAACAGATCAACATGGCTTTAGACTGCATTGTGATCTGTTTCGCTTTCTACTTCATCCCTCTCTAAATCCATTTTATGTTAAGTGACAAGAAGTTGGCAGGTTCTGCAGATATATTGACAGTATTAAGGACTTCTCTTACCAGGGTTTCAGCTGGTTTCTACTAGCTAACAGCCAACAGACAGATTTTGGGGGTTATGACCTCTAGTTATTTGAAAGAAATTGGGAGGGGGAGGCAGGCAACACATTTTATTCACTACTCTACAGTTCCCACAAGATTTTTAGGACTTGCTCACATAAAACTGACTCCATTTAATGACTAACAGAAAAAAACATCCTAAACAACAGAAAAGTGCTTGGAAAGGGCATATCTTGTGAAGAGAATTGGGAAATTTAAACAGTTGCAGGGCTCTATCCTGTATGGTGCTGAACAAGTGCTTTCTGCACAGCACCCCATATTCTCACCTCCTAGTGAGTTATATGAGAGGTGAAGGTACTTAGCTCGGTATATTGTGGGGATGCCTCACAATACTTCTCATTTCCTCCAACATTCGGGGGTGGGGGTGGTGGTGTTCTTTGGTCATTTTGGGTTTTTTTAAGGCTGAAATAATAAAGGATTTGGGTTTCTAAGAGCAGACATTCAATTTGACTCCTGTCAACCTTGCATGCACTGCATGGGCAGGTCCAGAGGAGGGCCACAAAGATGATCAGAGGGCTGCAGCAGCTCTCCTATGAGGACAGACTGAGCAAGTTTGGGCTCTTCAGCCTGGAGAAGAGAAGGCTTCGAGGAGACCTTATGGTAGCCTTCCAGTATCTGAAGAGGGCCTACAGGAAGGCTGGGGAGGGACTATTTACAAGGTCTTGTAATGACAGGACTAGGGGCAATGGGTTTAAACTGGCAGAGGGGAGATTTAGACTGGATGTTAGGAGGAAGTTCTTTACAGTGAGGGGGGTGAGGCACTGGCACAGGTTGCCCAGGGAGGTTGTGGCTGCTCCCTCCCTGGAGGTGTTCAAGGGCAGGTTGGATGGGGCCTTGAGTAACCTGTACTAGTGGGGAGTGTCCCTGCCTATGGCAGGGGGTTGGAACTAGATAATCCTTGAGGTCCCTTCTAACCTTACCATTCTATGATTCTATGATTTCTTACAGCCATACTACTTTCCATAATCCTAAAGATCTTGTTTAACATTATGACAGGCATCACCTCCATGTGATGTTACTGTACAGTCTGGGAGAGCAAGGGAGAACTGCAGTTCCAGGGTGGATCAGTGGCATCAGCCAAACTGACCCAAATTGGAACTCAAACGATAGCTCAAACTGTCCAACAGCTGTACAAGCTCCCACAAAGCCTGGGGACTTGACTAAGTTACCCCTGTCAAATGTAAAAGTAATATGAAACTCGAAAAATATATGAACTGTCCATCAGATAATTTAACCTTAAAATATTTAATTAATATTTGGTTCTCCTATTTAAGTAATTAATTAATACTTGGTTCTCCTAGTGAAATGTGCAGGCTACCAGAAAAGTCTCTTCAGTGGCTACCCTCAATATAAGGGCAGTGGAAATCCTTCTAACAGCTTTAGCTTGTATTCCCTGAGGAATTATGTGCTTAGGTAAACAGAAACCATAACTTACTGTCTCAGTATTATATATGGGGTTTATTGTCTGGGAATAGAGAGCAGAGAATAACTAATGTCCACATTGAGCAGAGGTGACACTTTAGCAGGAAGGCAAGCAGAACACACCTCACCTGAAGGCATCAAGCAAATTGTAAGTGTTTCTTCATAGTGTGGGAGCTACCATTGCTACCTGGACAATGAAGCACTGAGTGCTGGCAGATGTACTTGGTTTGGGCACAAGGAAACACAAAAAAACCTGAGATTATCTGAATTAAGTGATCAATGTTGGGAAATCCCTTCTGTGTACCAACATCTGGACATGAGTTTGAAGGTTTTGGAGAGGGGAGTTGGCAGCTCATAGAGCTGGCCACAGTCTTGTGTGATTTGAGTAACATAGACTCATAAATTCATTAGGAAGAATTGCCTTGGCATCGCTCTGCCCTTTAGAAGACAAGGGGGGAACTAAAACTTGACAGCTGGGAAAAAGAGAAATCTCCTTGTTTTTCTCTAAAGCAGCCAGCTCCTTGTTCCTCATTAGTGCCAAGAATTTTATTATTACTAGAGGACATACCACAACAATTACAAATTTTCAATTGAATTAGACTTCAGGAGACTGGGCTACAGTAACATATTTATATGATTGGTTTCTAATGTTTGTAGTTAATTATAACAATGACTTGCCCGCAGCTAACACACATGCATCTTTATTTAAATGAGTCTTTTTTGGCTTATTAAAGAGTGAGTTAAAAGGCAAAATTGCTGTTGTTTAACGTTTACTACTATTAACCATTAACCTAAACCAGTGTGCAAATATTTTCCTACATCTTTACTATAAATACACCACTGCTAAAAACATTACAGATGGTATGTACAAAACATTACTCAGGAATGGCTCATGTGCAGTAAGCTTCTGTCCTATTCATATCTGAATGAACATTCACTTGCAGACAAGCAAATTAGAGACCTGTGTTAAAGTCTCTTAATCACAAGTGCCTCCTTGTCAAATCACAAAATAAACAGGCACAGCCTTGACACATAAGAACCTACCATTAACATCACACTGTGTGATGCTAATTCTGTCTTGAAAGAGCTCCATAAGAAATAGCCTACAGTATTTCCTTGCTATATCAAACAATGTTGACATGCAGATCTTTCCAAAATTATCATACTGCTGGGGAGGTTGAAGGAAGTACTGAAGGAAAACAATGTCAATTAATCCTCATTTCTTCTGTTCCCCTCCTCCCCCCTCCCAACTAATTCAAAGTGCAAAGCCTGGAATTTTAAAATTATTTAATCCTCTCTGTCATTACACCTTTTATTAAAAGAGAGGAACAGGCATATTTTCTTTGCCCATCAATAACATTCCATCCCCTCTATGCAGCATAATGAGAGTTTCTTTCTATCAGGACACACATTTTGGAATATGCTGCCAGTTCTTACCCTCAAGGAGAGACCCCACATAATGCCATCACTGTGCTAAGAGGAGGTCCCTGATCTATTCCCCTTAGCTGAGGTGACACTTTAGCTGAAGAAAACAGAAATAACAATGGCTTGGACACTAGAAAACCAATCTCTTCTACATTGTTCCTTCCCAAGCGTAGCAACTATTTCCCTCATTGTATCTCAACAGCAGTTGAGATATTTTGCACTGATAAATACAGTGAAGGGATATTTGCACAGACAAACCCTTGCCAAGACACACAGTACAGCTGTGGAAAAAGTTCTCACTCACTAACTGGAAAATATGTGACATGTTCTCTGCCCATATCAGATTTTTAGAAGGCTTTGATTTGAAAGGCAGCATCTGTAAGTCAAACACTTCCATTTGTTAAGAAAACAGATGCATTTGTTTCTCAGCAAAAATAAGGAAAACGTTGCCAAGCTCAGAGGCAGGAAAAATATTGAGAGCATTTCGCCAGAGTGGAACTTTAACATTTTAGACTGCCTGAAAAAGTATGACTTGCCTTGATGTGCACTTGACTTATCTCCAGTACTTGACAATTCTCCAGTAACTGACAATTCCCCCAGTAGAGCATGTGATGATCAGGAATAAAATATGTGAATTTCAAATTAAAACCACAAATAGTTCTTTATCTGTCAGACCTGTTTCAGGAAGATAAATGTATTTTTTCTTTAGCAGGATCTTTTTGATGCCCCCAAGGATGATCTGTATCCTGGTCTCTGATGCACAAAGGTTGGAGCCTCAAAGTCCTACTGAAGTCCATGGGACTCAACTCTGGTATAAACTGCATCAACATAAGCAGTTATGAGAGAAACTGTAACACTCTATGAGGACAGGCTGAGA
>VWYK01014021.1:12505-28682 GCA_013399775.1 Semnornis frantzii
ATTCAAGAGAGATGTTGAGGTTCTGGAACGTGTCCAGAGAAGGGTGATGAAGCCGATGAGAGGCCTGGAGCACAGCCCTGTGAGGAGAGGCTGAGGGAGCTGGGGATATTTAGCCTGGAGAAGAGGAGGCTCAGGTGTGACCTCATTGCTGTCTAAAACTACCTGAAGGGAGATTGTAGCCACGTGGGGGTCAGTCTCTTCTCCCGGGCAACCAACCACGGAATGAGGGGACATAGTCTCAAGTTGTGCCAGGGGAGGGCTAGGCTGGATATTAGGAGGAAGTTCTTGACAGAGAGAGTGATTGGCATTGGAATGGGCTGCCCAGGGAGGTGGGAGAGTCACCATCCCTGGAGATGTTCAGGAAAAGAGTGGATGAGGCACTTAGTGCCATGGTCTAGTTGATTGGATAGGGCTGGGTGATAGGTTGGACTGGATGATCTTGGAGGTCTCTTCCAACCTGGTTGATTCTATGATTCTATGATTTGATGTCTGAAACACTGTTATTTCAGAACAGTGGAAAAGGAAGAAGGTAAGACCTAGTTTCCATGTCCCAGTCATGAAGTATATTGAGATTTGCATGTATTTAATTGATGAAGAGTGAGCCTCTACTAGAGGCAGACTACTGGGATTTAATAAAAGAACTGTAAACCTGATAGGACTGTGTAAGGGAAAAACATAGTACAGTAATCTCTGGCTACAAGTCTGTGTGTCGTATTCTCCCAAGACTACCACTAAATCCAAGCAAATTTGCTAATTTAGCAATAAGCTTGTTTGCTAGAATATAAGTCTCATATTCTGACACATGGTTTATTGTATCCACATGCTCTGGTGCATTTCTTACCTTCAGTGAACATCTGTATCCATCCTTGGCTTCAGTGCAGCCACTGCGGGAAAAATTGCAGCAAGCACCTTTGCAAAAGGCACTCCCTTTGCACTGCTTATGAGATCCCTTGAACTGTCTGACAGCAGAGTGCATGGGCCTCTGCTTTCTCTCATCTGACTCTCCTGCTGTGAACAATATCTGTCTTTTCTTATGCAGCTCTTTTTATGATAACTGCATGGAACCTTTCTTTTCTTAGCGCTCTCTAATGTTGCCCCATCCATAGTCCCTGTGTCTGAGCTTTCGTTTACAGTGAAACTCAATGCACTGTTTCTGGCCCATGTCTTCCTCTATTTGAGAATAATTCTTCTTCCTTATGGTCTCCAAGACAGCCTGTGCTAGTCACTTCAGAGGTCTGGTTTCTTTCAGGGAAGTGGTTCCTGGGGATGGAAATTTCCAGAATCCTTTCCCCGTGTTAATAGAGCAGCACTGATTTATGTGAGAATTCTTCCACTTGTAAGTTCTACAGATGGTGAAGTCACTCATGTCCAGGATATTATCAGATTAGGTATTTTTCAGAAACCTTGGACAAGAGCTCAACACGAAGATTCAGAAAGGGAATGGTCCAAAAAATACTGAACATTGTAATTAGTTTTTTGAAAATTTGGTTTTATACTAATCTCACTCTGCAAAATGAAACTGCTCATGCACAACTTCAGTGAATTTTAGTCTCCTTCTGGAGAACAAATTTAATGTGTTGTAATTAAGTAACTTCTGATATCTCCATGTTATCAAGTACTGTGATACTTTCTTTTTTGGCTACAGTGAAGCCAATTATCCCCGTTTCTTATCTAATAAACACTTCTGTCCTCTTGATTGCATAAAAATAATCCAGTTGAACTGAAGTTTTCATAGTTTGTGCATCTCAGAAAATTTATTTGGGAATCTTTAAAGGAAGGCTTTTTTACTGTGGAGCATGTTGTAACTTCTCTGAGCTTTGAAAGTACCACAAAAGTAGGTGTTTCCCAGTGATGTCAAAAAAGTGAGTCTTGAGCACATGAGGTGCAGTACAGTTACTTTTGAGCTAATTTAAGACAAATGTTAATTAAATGATGGAGGAAGCTTGTGTCTGAATGTACTAACATGCTGCTTTTTTAATATAATAATTAAAATACTCCTTGAATGTCATGTCTGATCTGATTGTCTGCCATTATAAATGTCTGACAGAGTAGATGTAATTTGTGTACATAAATGAAACGAGTGCTTGAGAGCAGAAAGTACTGCAGCTTTTAAAATATAAACAGAAGTGTAATGCAGGATGCTTGTGGAGGCCTCTCTCTTTCCTGTGTTAAATCTCATAATTTCTTGTGCACCACTACTTAGGTAATGTTTCATTCCTTTCATAGTGAACATCTTCATTTCTGTAAAGCATCTATGGTTTCTTTTTGGTCAAGAGCTCTTGAAGTGCCTAGGAGTACTACTTGCAGCTGCATAAACGGTTTGGCGTTGCAGTTATGATCTCAATTCTCAAAGGTATACAAGGGCAGAAACAAAACGGGGCTTCCTTTAATCCTGAGTACACCCAAGAACAGCAGATACGAATTAGAGACTTTAAGAGTACTAGTAGCAGGTTTAGATAAAGTCAGGAGTTGGCAAGGAGTTGTGGTAGGTATGTTTCTTTGCGCATGTTTAGAGTAGAAACTAAATAGTGTGATGTACCTACAATTAAACCTCCCAGTATTTAAAAAATTGCTTTAGAAGCAGAATTTCCCTTGATAGAACTGGAGATAGGGTAATCATCTTGGAGAAGGCTTCAAAATCAAAATGCATAAACAAAGTTCAATTTAGTTGTTCATGTGTATCCTTTCAGCTGGTAGCAGAAATTATTCTGATTGTTCCTCATCAGATTTTAGTCCTTCTGTTCTGTGCTGTTTATATTAACTTCCATTAACCTACATGTTTTGAGTGAAAGTTTAAAATGGCCTATGAAAATTGCTTTCATCACTTCTCAATTTTAAAATAAGCATCAACAGAGCATTACTCTGTTCCTGTAGTAGATTAGTTATAATCCAGAGTAAGGCAAGGCAGAATGACTACATGCTTTTTAAATGAGGGTTTAAAAGTTTAATTTTTATTTTGGGCAGTGATTTTAATAGATTTGCAGCATGTTAGGTTGTGTGTATTGAATGCTAAAAATTAAATCTTTAGGAGATTTTTCTTTGGCAGTTGAGAGATCTCGTTGCTTTTTACTGTAATGCACCTACAATAGTAAATCCATAAATCGAATAGCCTGAACTCACTGCATCTATGTACAGGTTAGCTTTGAGTTGGAGTGCATTTTCCCTTCTTTTCAAATCATCAGCGTTGAATATAGTCTTAAGGATGCAAGTATATATATATATATATATATATATGCATATATTTTAAGCATTGTTGTTTGCTGAATAATTCATGTGAAAACTGCTCATAAAGTTTGGCTAGTAATGCACCTTTGCAAAGTATTACCATCAATACCTGACATGACTTTGATTCCCACTAATGATATGTAACCAGGAAGACTGCTTAATCTGTCACTGTGCATAAATCACTGTATTTGGGTGGTCAAGGAGACCACTGTATTTGGTAAGTTGGGAATGTAAATCCCTAATCCATCACTGGTGAGCTGGATTTCTAAGTGCTGCTTTCTATGTTCTGTTTTAGGTCTTTGTTTATAACATATTTGATGGGTTTGGAGCTAGTGAAAGGTGAAACTGAGCAGAAAAACATTTATTTAATGCTAAAATCCCAACACGGAATGCTCATTTGAATAAAGAGAACTAAAATGTAGACCAACAAAAGGTGAATAAACTATAAATGCGCTATGAACTACTAACCAGCTGTTACATTCCATTTTAGAAGCAAAACAAATTCATGCAAAGGGAAAGAAACCCAAGGAGAGCTGAAAAGGAGTTTTGAGGCAAAACACAAATAACCCAGTCGTGCCAAGAATGAAGCAGGAGGCCAGCTCAGCCACAATCACAGGCAAGGCTGCCGTTGTTAATTGCTTCGGAACGCTTTGCCCTTCCGTAGCCTGCGTGCGCATACAGACACAGGCCGTGCCTACGTGCCGTGCTCTATCCTTGTTTCCCAGCTGTAGAAGCAAAGATGCTTTACCCAGTGTTATAGAAAAACTCAGTGTAGAGGCAAGATTAGAATTTACTTTGATCAGCTTTTAGCGAGAAAGAAGCATAGGCAATTAGAAAGTGATGAAGAGCCTGTCAATACATCTATAGAAGCTTGGTTGTCTGGAAAAAATATGCTGTGTAATAAGTGACACATTTGGGTGACAAAATATCACCAACTTAATAGTTCATTGCTTACAGTTAATGGCAGTTACCTTCACAGCTATGTCCCAGGCTGATCCTGTTGAAGGAAAGCAAAGGAAATGAAGGGGATTAGGATTTCAAGTTTTATGAGCAGTGAAAAAAATAGCCTTAATGTTTTTATCTAGGAAAAACTGTCTTGGGTTTCCAACTAAATTTAACAGCTTTTGGAAAGGAAAAACAAAGAAGCCAGAGGATAATGGAGCTGCGAGCAGTAGGTGGGATGAGCTTGAAATAATGAAACATTGCTGAGCAAAAATGCTTTTTTGGGTATTATTGCAGAAGTTGTACCCAAAGGACACAGGATAGTCCAAATGAATCCAAGCCTTTTGTATGTGTCACACAAAATAAGGATCCTGAAAACTACATTTCTTGTAGCTCCTGTTTGGCTCTCTGCAATGTATTGAAAACTGGTTAAAGAACCACGAGCAGACTTGTTCAAAGCTGTGCAGTCAGCCAATGAATCAGTTGGCCATTTCCATTTTGTGGAGATTGTCAGTTTTGTTGTGTCAGGCTGAAATGGTAGACAGTCAGTAAACTTGTTTGCTTTGAAGATAATACGTAGTTAAAAGAGTTTAAAAAAGGCCAATGTTTAAAACGAAGCTAA
This sequence comes from Semnornis frantzii, assembly GCA_013399775.1. NCBI lineage: Eukaryota > Metazoa > Chordata > Aves > Piciformes > Ramphastidae > Semnornis > Semnornis frantzii. The sequence goes on from VWYK01014021.1 coordinate 17,295, forward strand.
GGAAATAAAAAGTAAATAATTTTTCTTTGTGGAAAGTGTTTTCTGTATCCAGGGGGAAAAGTGACCAGTAAATTTAAAAAAAAAAAAAAAAGGATAGCAACTGGTTATGGTGACAAGGGACTTAGTAAATGGTGAAAATGATGGGAGTAACTTCACAACTTGGTTGTTCTATGAAGAGTTAAAGTTTGTGAGGGTTTTTTCCCCTAGTACCAAATAAAAGTCAGATACTCCATGTGCAAACCTAGGAGTCACTTGCCATGCTGAGATGGGCTATGGAAATGCATGGAGGAGCTGGCCTCCCTAACCAACCAAAACCTCTGTATCGTCTCATCTCTGACTCCAAACACCAGGAAACTCAACCACAGGCCCAACATCTGCCGTACCATCCTGTTTCTTCCCCCATCTCTCCACAGAGACAGTATACAAATGGAAAATTGCTAACTGAAGTTCTCTTGGAAAAATAACTTCAGGTCTGGACTTGTTAGGTCAAGCTGAAAATGCAAGTTCTCATGTCAGGAATGAAAAGTAAGACAGAAATTTTTTTTTTTCTTTAGAAGCAAGACAGTGAATAATGTTAGACACGGATAAAGTGTTGAATAGAACTTAGAAGGCAAAACAACAATGCAGGATCTTAATTGGGGCCAATAAAAACATTTACTATGGCTGGGTAGTTACCTTTTATTGGTGTTTTGCTGTTTCTAAGACATTATAGAGAAATAATTTAATTGCTGTGAACTAATGTACAGTGCTAGGCTTTCTGCTTTGGGACTTGCATTACTGCTTCACTGTATTCAAATCTTCAGTTATTCAGCCAGCACGTATCCGTCGATACTTGAAATGTAAGAATCAGGTCTTTGAGCAAAGGACAGATCCTTCCCACCCCCCAGTGCAAAAGTGAAACTTGATTCAGTAGGTTGCATGGCAATAGAAAAACTAATGTGAAAAAATGTTTCTCATTTTTGGATTCTCTTGTTGCATAACGATACTTAGCGGAGTTCAGGACTGGAGATCATGAGGCTGTCTATGCGGAAGGAAAACTTGAATAGGAGTTACTTGATTCTCACACCTTTCTGGTTTGAAGTGAGATTATTTGCATATCCCAATGAAACAAAAATTAATAGGCTAACTTTCCTTGTTTTTCATAAGACCGAACTGATATTTTTTAATTCACTGATATATGCATGTCTCCTGTTACAGTTGTAATAAAGATAACGCTGATTTTAAGAAGCTTTTAAAAATGGGCTATTTTTTCCCCTTCGCTTCTCAAGCTGTTTGACCCTGGTCTTTCTATCCTGAGCTCACAGGCTGCTCCGATTTTCAGCTTTGTCTTTGTAATTGTAATGTGAACTTGTAACAGAGCTGAGAAGACAATTTCACACAGACTTTTCCCCCCTGTTTAAACAGAAACAAATATTCCTTCTGATTTTGGTGACAAGGTGCTGTGTATATCATTTAAGTCCTAGTTCACAGCAGTAATTGCTACTGTGTGAGAGTTTATGAAATGAAGCCATGATTTGCCTGGTTTTCATGGATTTCCAAATTACACTGGATCACCAGCCACTGCTGATTATTGCTTTGCAGCGCAGAATTTTAAGGAGAAACAATGCAGAAGTGGGGTTTCTTCTAACAGCAAGATCCGAGCCGCATTAGGTCACATTTGAGGGAGGTTGATGAAGTGTTCTGAAGGAATTTATTTCTGTCTGTGATGCGCTGCTTAGCTGATTTAATAGTTGACTTGATTCTTGACAACTGTCAATCTCAAAATTTGCTTCTGAACCTGTTTTGGCTCAGTGGTCTTAATCTCTGATTCTCTTTCCAACTTGTTTTTTCTCTTCCCCTCCTGTGCTAGTTTAAGTTCTTGTCTCCGCGTTGCCTCTTCCTTTTTGAGGGAGAAACCTTTCATTGCTTTCCTGGAGTCCCCTGAACCTGCAAAGATTTAAATAGGCTGCTGGTTTTAAATTCTGGTTTTTAATAAAATAGAGAATCTGCAGGAATAGATAATATCTATTTTAGAACCTGAAAAAGCAGTCTAAAGATGAATAATGAAGTTCCCTTTGTCCACAATGATATAAGATAGATATATGTATGAAAGATACCTCAGTTGGGAAATGGCTGGCTGAAAATCGAAATAAAATTGTTAAAGTGCATATGTCTCTATCTGTCCAAACAATTCTTTTTAAATGCACTTGGACCAGCAGATAAACTCAATTTTGCTCTTTTTTTTTTTTTTTTTTTTGAAGGGGAAAAAGAAGAGCAGGAGAAAGTGTCTTTAAAAGTTTCTGGAAATGTAGCCTGCATTAAATATTTTTGTGCACACAAATCACAGAACTTGCTTTGTGGCTTATAAATAAAGTATTGTTTTTGTTGAATCCAGTTGTGAATTATGAATAGGAATGCCTAAAAAGTGAAAAGCTCCAATGGTATCCAGACCATTGGCAGAAATTAGAGATGTTTAATACTTTATTTCTTTTAGACTGACTCTTAAAGTGCTGTAGTAGGTGAACCTTGCAGTTTTGAAAAAGAACTAAAATGACATACATCATGCCATCTATTGAACTGAATGTCACATGCAGTGCTTGTATAGATAACAGTACTGAAATATTAAATACCTTTGAAAACAGAAATACATTTACTGTAGTGGTAGAACACTGAAGCCAAGAGGCCTTGAGTCCATCCCCAGATGGGCTGTAATTTTGCGACCAGTTGTGTGCAGTCTGTTAATGTTTATTTCTCTGGCTCAGGAATGTGTGAATAGGAAAGAACTTTAAGTACCTAACTGAGAAATGAGCAGCATGCTAGTAATTATGTCTGCATACATTAATGGTCATTTTCCTGATAATCCTTTACTCACTATCCCAGGTGAAACTTGGATGTTATCAAGAGGGAGGCTGGACTTAAAGCCTCAAAGTCTGTCCACGTATTTGTAATAATTTAAAGAGAAATGACTGAATGACTGTGGTTTCCTGTTGCTATGCACAGCTGATCAGGCAAAGCATAGTCACCCTGCATTTAATTTTAAACTTCTGCAGTATTTTTCCAAGTGACTGAATTACCTATCCTGCTTCTGTTTTGTTGAAGATGAAATTATCAGTCACACCCTGTATTTATTCACATGTCATTGAAAAATAACCTATGTATTCTGATGCATGACAATACTTCAGAATCAATGGAAAACTCTTTTCTGTGGCACTTCTGAAATGGGAAGGGAGATTTTATCTTTCCTCCTGTTCTGATGTTTATGCACTCCTCTGTGTCAGCTTTGCAAATGTGTTGGATCTGGTGCTGTGTGTTGCTAGGTGGCACAGATGATAAAAGATGAATTTTCAGTGTTGCTCTAAATGATTTTGTTTGTGGTTCATCTGTGTGTATTGGTGACTTTTTTTTTTTTTCTGAAGGTGGTGTGATGATGTGGAGGAGGAAAGGTGCTAAATTCAGGTTTATAAAGTAAATAATAAAAGATGTTCACACCTTCAAAAATATAATCAAAATGATACTTTGGCCAAAAGTGTAGTCATTTTGCGAGTTTTTCTTGCATGTTTATTTGAAAGCAGAGTGTTTTTTCTCTCTGAGTGGAAGTTGTCAAAAACAGAGTGACGTATGGCTATGATTGCTTTCTGGTACGTGACTACAGATGACAGTTTTACCTTATGCGATACTCTTTCTGAAGGGGCAGGTACAGAATGTACATGATACACAGGGGCTTTGGAGTATTCCAGTCCAGCCTCTTATTCAGAATAGGTCCAGTTAGACCAGGTTGCTCAGACCTGTGTCCAGCCCAGCTTCTGATATCTCTAAGGATGGAGCTTTTACAACCTTTCTAGGCTACCTTTTTTAATATTTAACACTCAGATGATGGAAAGTTTTCCCTTTTATCTCATTGGACTTTTCAATTATTGGGAATACAAGGTGGCAAGTGGACAAGTGCTAGGATACTGTGCAAAGGATGAGTAAATGCACAGTGGGATGACTGATGTCATCGACCTGGACCTGAGTAAGGCATTGACTCTGTCCCACATGACATCCTGGTCACCAAACTGGAAAAACATGGACTTGATGGGTGGACCACTCGCTGGGTAAGGAATTGGCTGGATAGTCGCACACAGAGAGTGGTGATCAAGGGCACAATGTCCACCTGGAGACCAGTGACAAGTGGCGTCCCTCAGGGGTCAGTGCTGTTTAACATCTTTGTCAGTGATGTGGACAGAGGAATTGAGTGCACTCTCAGCAAGTTTGCAGATGAGCCCAAGCTGTGTGGCACAGTTGACTTGCAAGAGGGCAGGGATCCATCCAGAGGGACCTGCACAGGCTGGAGAGGTGGACCCAAACCAACCTCATGAAATTCAACAAGGCCAAGTGTAGGGTCCTGCACCTTGGTAGGCACAATCCTAAGCACAACTCCAGGCTGCGTGGTGAATGGGTGGAGAGCAACCCGGAGGAAAAGGACCTTGGGGTCTTGGTTGATGAAAAGCTCAACAAGAGCCTGCAGTGTGCGCATGCAGCCCAGACAGCAACTGAGTGCTGGGCTGCATCAAGAGCAGCGTGGCCAGCAGGGCAAGGGAGAGGATTCTGCCCTTTTACTCTGCTCTCGTCAGACCCTATCTGGAGTACTGTGTGCAGTTCTGGAGCCCCCAGCACAGGAAGGGCATGGAAGTGTTGGAGCGGGTCCAGAGGAGGGCCACAAAGATGCTCAGAGGGCTGGAGCAGCTCTGCTATGAGGACAGGTTGAGAGAGTTGGGGCTCTTCAGCCTGGAGAAGAGAAGGCTTCCAGGAGATCTTATAGTAGCCTTCCAGCATCTGAAGGGGGCCTACAGGAAAACTGGGAAGGGACTATTGACAAGGTCTTGCAATGACAGGACGAGGGGCAATGGGTTTAAACTGGCAGAGGGGAGATTTAGACTGGATGTTAGGAGGAAGTTCTTTCTAGTGAGGGTGGTGAGGCACTGGAACAGGTTGCCCAGAGAGGTTGTGGCTGCTCCCTTCCTGGAGGTGTTCAAGGCCAGGTTGGATGAGGCCTTGAGTGACCTGTATTAGTGGGAGATGTCCCTGCCTATGGCAGGAGATTGGAACTAGATGATCCTTGAGGTCCCTTCCAACCTTACCGTTCTATGATTCTATGTTTCCTCTTGGTCCATTTATATTCTGTGCAGTGTTCGAGGTTTCTTTTCAGAGCAATGAGCTAAATAGTCTGAGACTCCCTGTTTGGCATCATTTTTTTTGGCTTCTTTGTCATGGGGAGAAGACTCATTGGAGTCCAGCAAAGTTGACCAGAAACACAATGTCCCTTTTCTTCCTGAAGGCATGACTATCAGGACTTGAGAGTCTTGCATCAGATCCTTGACACATGGCTGCAAAATTTCTGAGATTGGAGTGGTAGACTCAAAACAGTCCAAGAATTTGCCACCTGCACTGTCTGTGACAGTTATCAATTGCCAGATCAGATACTGTACCATCAACTAGATGCTACTTGTCTGCACTCTCCTATTTAAACCCAAATGATCTGTCTCTGTGTTTAATAAGTAAGATCTTATTTTTTTCCTAGCAATGCGCAGTGTGTGTTTTCATGATAACTCCATCTCTACAGTTCTTGAATAGCTTGAGTCTGCTCTGGAGGACACCTCTAATCTCACACTTAGGCTTTTGGATGAAACATTTTAGTTCAAAGTATGATCCATCTTACCTCCACTTAGGTACCTGACCTTTAAAGACTTCAATGTACACTACACATCTCAGAGCTTTCTGTTACAATCAGTGGAGAGAAATAAATCACACAAAGTGGTTCAGCTTGATCAAATTAGAAACTGAAGATAAGTTAGAGTAACTGCTGTCTTAAGCCATTTATTCCTTTCCATTGTCTATAGTCAACTTTGACAGTTAAATGTGAGGTAGTTACATTACCTCGTGGAAACCTCATCATAGGTGACTGAAGTCCCACCTGCCTTTAATTGTATTCCACTTCATATATTCTACTTGCTTAATTATGGATGCCACTTTTAGCAGACAGCAGTTCTCTCTGTTTAATGTCAAAAGTTCTGTGAAGGATATGCTTTGGAAAGTGATTTTGGGGTGAGTGATGTGTTACAATTTAAATGATTGAATGTATTTTGATGTGAACTGCTAACGTTGTCTAACGCAAAATCAGTATTTTCTGAGTTCTGAGGAAGGACAAATGATAGCAATGCACAAAGGTAGCTGGCAGCCTGTGCATGGTAGTCTGAAATTTCCAGACACAAAGACTGTGCAAATGTCGACAAGACATAAAAGTAAGTACTTGTGAAACACTGTGCTAGGTCTGGACAGTAATAAGACCAGTTTTAGCTCAGCTATTTCTACTTGAGACCAGCACTCAAGTGTCTGGGAAGACACTGGGTGATCTGCAGAGAGAAGATGTGCAGTTTGTGGGTTGTGGGTTTGTTTTTTTTATTTGGGAGGGGGGTTGTGTGTGTTTTTTGGTTTTGTTTGGGTTTTTTTTATTTGTTTGGTTTGGTTTTTTTTGGGGGGTTGGCTTGTTTGATGGGTTTTGCCTTTTTTTTAGGCAGCTAACCTTCTGAACTGCTAGCACTAGCTGTCAAAATGAATACTTGCTTGAAACATGGAGACCGGCCAGTGTTTTTGAGTTAGGAGAAAAGACAGAAATAAAGTGTACTGTAGAAACCTGATTCTATTACAAGTTGGGGTGGGGTTTTTTTTCATAATATGGCCAGCTTTGTGGATTGATGGCATGGAAACTGTTTTGTCTGAGGATGAAAACAGTAAGATGACTGGTTGTTCCTCAGAGGTAGAAAGAAGATGCACCTGACACTGAAAATTTATGAGATTATTCCCCTCGAACTTTGGACTCAAAATGAATGCTTGCACTTTGAGACCAGGGTGAAGTGGTGGCTATGCTCAATTGTTCATGAGGAAAGAGGTTGAGACTTGTGGTTGGGATTTGATGTTTATTTTAGGGCTTTTCTAGAGCGTGATGGCGTTTGGAAGATACTTTCATAGCGAGTGAGTCTGTCACATATACATGATAAAATGCATTTTATTATATGCTTTTGTAATTCACTAAATGCATAACCCTATGTTAAGTGTAGAATTTATAGACAGAAAAGCATTACAAGAATATAGCTCAATATTCAGAAGTATACAGTCTATAGGAGGCAATGAAAACATGTCTCGGTGCTCAGAATTGCATTCATTCATAGTTCATCACCAGCAATTGTGAAAGTAACTTTCCCTAAAACACTCATGATTTTTTTTCCATATTAGAAAGTGAAGCCTCTTAAAGTTTTATGTGACCTTTTTTTTCCTCCATTCTGTCCTCAGTAACTTAACAGGGAGGTTTTGTTTTTGTGTAGTGTTTTGTTTGTTGTTGTTGGGTTTGGTTTTGGTTTTTTTTTTAATTCACCATGAGGGAAATGTCGTGCTCTCAAAATGTTCACCTTCCCAACATCCCTGTGTGATGTTCATGCATGAATATTGTCTCGGTCTACAGGGACATTATCCCCCCGAAGCTACAGGAAGATATTGTAAGAATTTGGACTAAAGCTCTTGAGTCCTTTGCTGTAAAGCTCAAGGAGGTAGATGGTGCTTTTCTCTGCAGTGGCAGGCTTTTCTGGGTGAGTCAAGAAGTGCTGTTCATGTGCGAAATGTTTTGACTAGAAACAACTGCAATCAAACAAATCTCTGAGGATACAACTGTTCTATTTCTGAGCAAAGAATGATCAAATGAAAGCTTACAGTGAGGTCTTCATTCAGACCATAACAAAACATTCTCTGACTTCACTGAGGTCAGATTACATTGCAGGTATTAAAAAAATTTGTACCTTTTAATACATGTTAAAAAGTAAATTGCTAATAATAAATGCATTTCCATCACCACATCAATAGAAGTTAGAGATTAAAAAGATGATGAGCTTTTCCCATTGTATGTTAATATTTAACTGCTTCCACAGATTTTTGTATATATAATAAATGAGAGGTGTTGTCTGAAGGATTCAGCCCGGGATCTTCATAGTTACTTCTTGTAAATTTGCTGTCATTTATTAAATATTGCAAGAAGAGTCCTAAAGTAATCTTAAGTAGCATCAGAATTTTGGGATGCCCTTTAAACATTTGCATTGATGTAAGAGAGTGACCTTTCACTGCTTGGAAAAAAAGGGGGAAAAAATAGTGCCTACCACAGGAGAGCAAATGCCATCTACTTTATTTAGACCTAAGTGTTAAAGAAGTCATGCAGGTACAACAGCCTCTCTTCTCCTGTTGATCTGCAAAAATAAATAGATGTTAAACCGTCCAACTCTCATTGGATAAGTCAGGATAAGAGCTGGTTAGACCTTCTCAAATTGAAAGATGCCGTGTGTTATCTTGTGGTTATTCCTTCCTGACCTTAAATGTCGGAAGGAAATACTTTTATTAAAAATGAAAGTGTAGCTTCTGTTATTTAGTTTCTTTATTGGAGTTTGTCTTGTAAACTTACAGCTGGTGGCAGTGCCTTAAAGATCATTTTGATTTACTCATTAATGAAATCTGAGCTCCTCCTAAGTATACAGTTCCAGATTGGACTGCACTTTATTGGGCTGGTTTATTTGAGGGAACAGAAATGTGTAGTTCTTTTAAACAACACACGTAGAAAAGGTTATTTTTTGATGTAATGGTTGTGCAAAAGGAGAGCATGACAGTGTGGGATATTAACTCAGGTTTGTGAACAGTTCCGGGTGATGAAATAGTGGTAGGAGAGTGCTTCATGACTCTTCCTGGGGGAAAATGATGACTTTGAGATTACCTAAATTGGTATTGTTTGGCTGTTTTTTGTGGTAGTATTTACCTGTTTTCCTGAAGTTTTGTTTGTTTGTTTTAGTTGTAAGCAGTGGAAACCTTCCGTTTCTGCTGGTTAAAGGAAACTGTTTACTTTTTGCACTGGTTCTGTCTCTTCAGCTCTCGCCTGGAGGGGTGTGTATGTATATATTCTTTTGCAGATATGAATTTTATTTTCTGTCTGGAGATCATAAGTTTTTTTGAAAGCGAAACAAAATGATTAAACTGAAGTCAACTACGTTATTTGAAGCTGCTGTATGTGTTTATCCTCATAGTGCTTAATCTTTGACTTTGCCTCAGGCTACTAACCCTGGCTAGTTATTAATTCCTTAAAAATGCCCTGAGCCAATGTTGCTGCTGTTATAACTTGTCTGGGACTGAAATGAAGCTGACGTTTTTCTTAGCTGCAGCATCTTCTCGCTGTAATGTCACAGGATCAATTGGTTACAGCAGCGCTGCTATTTCACCCTGTGCCTTGAAAAATTTATTTCTCCTACAGCATCTGTTTAGACTTCTCAAGTTAACGTTTAGTCTACCAGGGACGTAACCTATTTTAATAAATGAATTTTAGATATTTTGGAAATAGTCTCGCTATACAGATCCTAAGTGGCCTATTATGGAGAAACGTGTTTGTACTACACAAAACAGAAAGAAACCCATCTGCAGGCTAGGAAATTCGGGTCATTACACTGTAAGAAGAGGAAAGCTGTGAAATTGGGGTGAAGTACAATACTACTTGAACTGTCAGAAATTACTTTCTGTATAGGTTTTTGGGGCCGATTTCGTAAACTACTTTAAATATACTCCCAGGGAAAAATTTGCCCAGGGTGTTTGAGTCTGACATTTTCCTTTCCTGAATGAACTTCTTCCAGGCTGGAGTTTGGAGGGTTTTTTTTTATTTTAATAGAAGCCTTCCTCTAAAAATCAAATAACGTGCTGTAAAATTACAGATTAGCTTCTGGAGCAGCAAACCAGCTTGGTGAATTATCTCCTACTGCTAAAGCCATTCCCCTTTTCATCAGCTGGCACGAGCTGTGTGGTAGCCAGTGCAGCGCAGACAATTTGCACTGCGGACGCCCAGTTTGACTCTGACTGACTCAGCGGTGTTGGAGGGGACGTGTCAGAAGGAGGATGAGTCTGAAGGATGTGATGGCGTGTGGAGCCTCTGCTCTTCTGTGCCTGGCACACAGCTCAGCTGACATCCTGGGAAATGCCTGCTGCCGTAGGAAGCCTGTGGACCAGCGTGTGGCTCTGCGAAAGCCCTGTGAGGGAGGAGGAGCAGAGGGTTTCTGCCAAAATGCCACCACCTCTTTGCTATGCTTTTAGAAATGTAGGTACTTTTTTTTTTTTTTTTAATTAAACATTTTCTGTTTCCATGGGTTCTTGGAGACAGGCTCTTGTTTTTCAGGGTGACTTAAAACATCTTTAAAAGTAGGAGAATCTAAACTTAAACACCTTTAAAACCCAAAACATACTTTTCCTTTTCCCGACCCAGTGGTTTTCATTGAAAAATAAGATTTAGCTTCAGATTCTGTTTTGAAAATGAATGGCTTAAAAACCCACTGCAGAAATAAAATCCCAGACCTCTTCTCCTGCCTTCCAGGAAACCATGCCCAGCAGACATCTTGGAAGAAAAATCACTGGACTGAAAAACAGCCCCAGAAGGAGGCTATCAGTTATCATTAACAGTGATATTTAGCACTCTGCTCCTCCCCAAGTTGCACAACTCCAGAACAGAGAATACTTTTAAGTGTCTTGGTGTGTCCAGGCACCAGAACATCCTGTTATAGACTGGGAACATAACTTGGTTTCTAATCCTCTTGTGAGAGGCAATACAAAATGTTAATTCATCTCTGTATGTCTATAAAGAAGACTTAATTTATTGACTAATATAATGAAAACTTCTCATTACATTTATTATGTTTCATTGACCTATTTGAATCTTGTTCTATTTGTATCACACCATCGTAAACATCCTCTTTTCTCATGGTGCCAGAAATGTTTCAAATTACTATTTAAATGGTAGAGTTAATATTACAATAATTAAGGCAAAGTCTGTGTGAAGAATGCTGAAATCCAGTGAATATGAAAGCAAAAAATTCTTTTATGGAAGATTACTGTAATGGATGTAGTATGAAATAATTTCATCCATGCTAAACAACTTTATTAACTGTAATCCATAGCTGATATCTCACCACTTTCCAAGTGGTGGGAGACAAAGTTAGCAAGACTGTCAGCTCTCTAGAACTAAGCAGGGCCAGGGAAGTGATTGTCCCTCTGCACTGATGACGACACACTTCAAGTACTGGGTTCACTTTTGGGGGCTTCACTACAAGGAAGACATTGAGGTGCTGGAATGTGTCCAGAGAAGGGAAATGAAACTGGTGAAGGGTCTGGAGAACAAGTCTTGTGAAGAACAGCTGAAGGCAGACCTTCTCACTCTCCACAACTCCATGACAGGAACTTGTACCAAGGTGAGGGAACAGTCTGTTCTCCCTAGTAATAAGTGATAGGATGAGAGGAAATTGCCTCAGATTTCCCAAAGAGAGGTTTAGATTGGATGCTAAGAAGAAAGTTTTTCACTGAAAG
>VWYK01014040.1:4638-15908 GCA_013399775.1 Semnornis frantzii
CTTTTTGCCCCATCCCAATTAATTTCTCTGATCTATTCTTGGTTTTCCCTTCTCAAACAAAATTAAATGGGGCCAGTGGTGGTGTTACCAATGCTAAAACACTGGACTTTTTTTGTAGACACAAGGCTTAGGAACTGCTCTGAAGATCTTGTTTTCTGAGAAGGAAATACAGAGCCTTCCTGAGAACAGCCCATCAAAAGGTTTTCAGCTCACACGTCAAGAAATAGTTGCTCTTGTAAATGCCTTTGGAAGGTAAGTTTTTATCATTTGTGTAGTAGCAACACCATAAAATTTCAGCATCGACAGTCTGTGGAAAGATAGTGTTGTACATGTAGATGTAGCTTTTTTTAAGGGCTGGGTTACTCTTAGTAGTATTGACAAACCTAATGCCTTCAAACTGGATATGTTCTGTGTTTGTATCCAATTCATCTCTTCATCTCAAATCTCACACATTCCATCTTGTGAAATGTTGATGTAAGCCTCTAAAGCAGTCAGCAGCATTGCACTTAAATTATGTCTCCTTTTTGAGCACCAGCTACAGCTGTTCTACATTTTCTATTTCTCTTAAGTTTTTTGATTTTTGGTGTATAAATTGATTATTTTTATTAAAACTTCAGTTAACTTTTTTTTTTACCCCATTCAAGTAATGAAATAAAGCATTTTAACAGCTTTAAAAGATGTGTAGAACTTTGTTCATCATGCTAGTTCTTTAGATCTTGAATGTAATAATCTGTTCCTGTTTAAAATTGCTACCTCTTGTTAGATTTTTAGATGTTTCATGAAGTCAGGAAGGCTAAACGTAGATAAACTTTAATCCCTGTAATAGGTTATGTAAGTATAATGAAGAGTAACATGGTGGATCTTTTGAGGGAAGGTATTATATTCGGGGTGTTCATCTTTGGAACAAAATTGTGTTTTAAAAAACCCTAACAAACAGAAAGCCCTCCTGGAAGGTGATGATTGATTTGCATTTCTTTTGCAGTTGAATTATTAACATTTAAGGGGTTTTTGTTTTACAGGCTTTCCACGAGTATAAGAGAATTGCAGAATTTTAAAATTTTATTACAACAAACTAGGTAATGAAGGCCTTTGCACAACCCATTAGTGAAGACCATTTACATGACTGCATTGAGCAGAAGGAACTGATCCTTTCAGGACTCACATGAACTGATTAAAAATCAAAATCAAATACCAACTTGAATATTTATGTTTAAACTGGGAATGGTTATTAACGAGAAAAGATAATTTATGAATGAAATACATAGTTTTAAGATGTGTAAATTATGCTGATCTGTTTATTTTTAAGGTCTCTGCTCACAGTTCTGTTGTACTGAAACTTCATAAATTTTATTTCCTTGTCTTCCTGAGACATTTATTTTATATGAAAACATGTACCTCCACCCTGACCTGTCCTGTCCTGAGACAGGCAGTTCACCTTTTGCCTCTCCTGAGTACTGAGCTTCAGTATATTCTGAGAATTGGCTATGACAATTCTGGCTGTCTAAAAGAAAGGAAAAAGAAAGGAGGGGGAGAAACAAAATAACAACAAAACCAAAAGAAAATTATAACAAAAAAATTAAAACCCCAAATCAACAACTCAAAACCAGAAAAGAAAATAAGGCTCTTGTGGATTTCTGGCTTATTACTGTAATAATTAGAATTACTTAAACCCAGGAAATCTACTGAGCAGAAAATTTTGTTTCATTCAGAATTCTTTTGCATCATGCCAGTATGTACTTTTTTCCCATACGTACTGCTTTTTCAGAATTTCTTTTTTTCTTTAAATACTTGGCAGCACAGTTGAAGTGACTTTTCTGTGGCCCCTTGGCTACCTGTGTTTGCATGGGCTTGGGATTGGGGCTGGGGGAGATGGTTAGTGGCGTGCTGCTAGCTGACAAGCCCGAGTCAGTGAAATTCGCATCTACCCTGTTCTGTTTTCGAGACTGTAATCACAAGTTCAGTCTGCAGAAATTGTCTTTTTAATGTCTAAAATGCTAAAAGAGCACACTTCAGCTGTGGAAAAAGATTTGCTCTTTATGGGTTAATGTTTTAGTGCTATGTTAAAAGGTCGGTACAAAACGTAAGAACTTGTTTTTGTAGTCACTTTTTAAAAATGATTTTAAAAATTCATAATCACACTGACATTTAATACTGCATACTCTATCTATGCAAACCCTAACTGTATCTTCTTTAAAAGGATATTCAGCATAAGAAAACGGGTATGTTAATAACATAACTTTCATGAAATATGAAATTACACATGTATCATTGTCTACAGATGCCAATGATAACTTGACCATTGTCCAAAACAAAATTCAGAAACAGCACTACTGATTAGTTGCAACCAAGTGTTGGCTTAAATTTAAAATGGAGTAGTGAATTTTTAAACCAGGAAGTTTCAAAGTGAAGTTAGAAGTTAGGAATATAGGAAGTGCTGGTACAGTGTAACTACATTTCTCGTTTTTAAAAACAAGTCTTCACAAAATAAAGTGCTCTTAAACATTTTTCACCCTACCATATATTTAGTGACCTATTTATATAACTGATTGTAACTGTATTGGCTTCCATAGCATGGTCCTTTACAGCCGAGTTTTTCTGGAAGCTGGGATATGCTCTATGTCCTTTATTTTGAGATTAGCCTAAAATTTCTACCTGACTGTAAATGAGATGAANCAACAAACCACCCACACAGAGTTTTACTGTTAGTTGCACAAATTGACAATGAACTGCTATCCAGTCAGATGTTCCTAAGCCAGCAGATAATTTAATGTGGTGTTAGAGAAGACTGATGCTGGTCTGAGGATGTTATATTCTTTCTTAGTAGCCTGTCTCATCTGTGGGCATCTCTGTCTGAGCAAGTCACCACAGGCTTCCTTTTTCTACTGAACAGAAAAGAACCAGGTGATTTCTAGGTGGATTCATCCGGCCTATTCCAAGCTCCGTATTTGCACCCTGGAGTTTATTTTTCTCAACTAAATTGAAGTAGGAATCCAGATAACTAGCTCAGATGTGAACAGCAGTATTTGATAAAGAAGCTGCACCCTATCTGACTCTTCCAAGTAATTGTATGTACTGAAACATTTCAGGTTTTTAGTTGGCTGTTAATTTCTTGCCTTTTGGATGGACATGCAAGGGCACGAACCTGTATGCTCACTGGTGTGAGGAATGCTGTGTAACTGGGATTTATCTCTGTTGTTATATTATGTAGTGCCTAAAGCTTTAGGCAGGGTGTCCTAGTTGGAAAAAAAATTGCAGTCTGTGCTGCCCCAGGTTGGAACTGAGTCTCAGAGTTGTTTCTTACCTTTTCTGCCCTTGCTTTGTGGGGAGAGTGAATGGCTTCCAACCTTCTGGGGATGTAACTTGCCATTTTAATTTTTGCCCGCCTGTGCCTGTCTAAATCTGAGGACACTGAAGCAGCATCACGTACTAGCATCATACACTTGCTCATGGGACAGGTGAGAGATTTGGGTATGCACATCCTGGACACCTGATCCTTGCAACTCCTATTGGCACAGTGAAGGCAAGGCTAATACAGTTGGTAAGGACATGAGAAGATTTTATTCTTTCCTTTCTATTGTGAAAATACAGAAGTACAGCTGAACAGCAAACTGTGCATGTGGGAAAGTTCTGCTGCATTTGAAGGTACCTCTCACTTGGTTATCAAATATGGAAGGTGTTTCACTTCACTGTCATTGTAGAACTAGGACATAAGATTTTCTTTTTTTTTTTTTTCTGGTTACAGATCTAATAGAAACAACTTCCCTGTCACTGTCTTTTTTTACTGTATTCGATGTACATTCTGTGACTATGCTGCCTGTGAAGTTTTGCCATGTGAGTTAGATGACTAAGTTCTTTCTATCTAAATTAAATTTTAGAACTTTCCAGATCCCTTTTTATACTAAAGAATAAAGTTAGTTACACTGTCTGTGACCTGTAAACTATTTTAAATTTCACCTCCCTGTTGGGGATCAGGTTGTCAACATTGTCTGTCATTCATTTCAGAGTAAGAGTACATTTCCCTGTACAAATGACACAATGATTGTAATCCCAGAAGTGGTGACGAGACAGACAAAACCACTTAATTTTTCCAGCATCGTGAAGTCTTATG
The DNA here is from genome assembly GCA_013399775.1 of Semnornis frantzii. Lineage (NCBI taxonomy): Eukaryota > Metazoa > Chordata > Aves > Piciformes > Ramphastidae > Semnornis > Semnornis frantzii. Next base: position 8,747 of record VWYK01014040.1, read on the forward strand.
TGAAATGGGAAAAAAGACTTGGTGCACACCACATAGGTAAAATGTAGGGTTGTTGCTGAACAATTTGCTCTTTCAGTGCCTGAGAAGGAAAGTGAGAATATAGATTTGTAACAGTGACTGGCATAAGATGGAATAACAGAAGTGTTTTTCTACTTCAGCTGATGATTTGTGCTGTCATTGTACGTGCATGAAATACACTGTGCCACGCTTTCTTGAGTTGTGTTTTGATGGTTGGGTCACCTGTATCTGACCTTGCTTTGTCCTTTTCTGGGAAATTATCTGTAATATGTTGTAAATAATTTTAGATTCTTATGTTTATATAGTAGCAGTCAGCAATCCATCACTTTACAATTCCTCCATATAGCTAGCCTATTGAAATGTAATATTTATTAAAATCTCAATCAATGTTGGAACTGCTTACTGAGATCTAAACACTTCTGAATCTTTGCTATGTTTGAACCTATAAAATGCAAATTAAAGTATTTTCTGCTACAGCTTCTTTCGTGAATGTAGTTTTTGAGTTTTCGTTTGAATTTACTTTTCTTTCCATTTACCTTTTAACTACACTTGGTAGAAATTGTATAACTCCAATTATTTACGCATCTGTCACTTAAGATGAGGGGTGGGCTTTCATTCTCACTTTCTGCTCAAAACATGAGCATAACTTGTATATCTGTCACTGCTTACAGTGCATTCCTGTGTGTCAGCACAGCATAGAATCATAGAATGTTTAGGTTAGAAGGGACCTCAAGGATCATCTAGTCCCACCCCCCCGCCATAGGCTGGCACACCTCCCACTAGAACAGGTCACTCAAGGCCTTATCCAACCTGGCCTTGAACACCTCCGAGAAGGGAGCATCCACAACCTCCCTGGGCAACCTCTTCCAGTGTCTCACCACCCTCACTGTAACAAACTTCATCATCCAGTCTAAATCTTCCCCTCAGCCTGTCATTACAAGACTTTGTAAATAGTCCTTCCCAGCCTTCCTATAAGGCCCTTTCAGATACTTCCCTGAAAGGGTTTTGCACCTCTCTGCTTTGTTCCCTGTATGAATTTTAACAAATTACATTAATAAAATTTGATACATGTACTTCAACCCCAGTTTAGGTGGGTAAGTGCCTGTTCCAGGGGATGATAATTACAGCAATTAAATTTAAAATTGTACCTTTCATGTTGTTTAAATCTCCTGTGTTTGAGAGCATTTAGTTGATTACTGTGATTGGTTGTAGTCACTTGTTCCACTTTTTTTGCATAGGGATTAAACTTGCCTTAAGTGCAGAATTCTCATCATTAAAATTCTGCTGTGCAGCTCTGTCTGCTGTGAAAAAATGTAATTCATGCAGACTTCTTTTGCACTAGGTCTTTAGGCAGCTTTGTACAAACATGATTGCAGAACTCCAAAAGGTTTAATAAGATTTCTGTTGTTCTTCCAACCCTGCAGCACCTTTTTTAATCTCTGGCTGATAGTTTAATTGGCTGCTTTTCTTCCATGAACATTTGGGAAGAAGTGAAGAAACTAATGGAAGCTCTGGAGGGCAAAGTTTGCAGGCTGTACTGTGCCTCTGCCAGAGACAAGCTTTGATTTTTCTCACAAAGGCCCAAAACCCAAAGACCTGTGGAAGACTTGGACTAGGAGTATGGTGCACTCTGCATCTGTGAATTCTGCATAGCAGAATTCTCTATTTCTTATATGCAACTTCTTCAGTAAGTTTGAGGAGAGCATTGAGCCTGCCCACCATTTGAGGATTCTGTGCTACACCTCAAAATGAACTGCTTTTGTAGAAGCAGAGATTGCTATAGAAAAATCACTTTTTCTCTAAACAAAATGTGGATTCAATTACAGTATTTGTTGTCACGTGGAGAAAGGAGAAAGGTGCTGGAAGGTCAGAGTTCACAGCAGAGCCTACTGGTCAGTATTGGAGGCAATAAAAAAGACCTGTAGTAGAGTTAGGGTTCCTGCTCACCTTAGGCTAGTATTAATTATTTTTAGGCTTGCTATGTGCAAATGCCACATATTACAATGGTGTTTACCCACACAACACAAGCCACTAAATTTATCTCTTGATACTAAGGCTGATGCTGAGCTTCTACTAATTATGCAGTATGTAGCTTCTAATCCACTTGAGTCTTGCTGTATTCCCAGACTGCACTTGAGGTTTTTAATAATTAAGTACTGCTCCATGCATCCATCTCCCTGGCTAGGTATTAGCACATACCTAAAACATGATCATCTCTGGCAATTGGTAACTTCAGTATTTTTTAACTTGAACATTTTCCACCTGTTTTGCAGATGTTTCAGCCAGAGCAGATGCTTATCTCTATTGTTTTTCAACTCTCATTATAGCCACTGCAATTTCCCTAGTGTTAGAAGAAGGCAGCATCTTTAGCATTTGTAACTGGAATACATATGACTTTGAGTGAGTGGTGATAATCCAAAGAGAATATAGCAATAACTTGAAAAGACAGCATTTATTTGGGTTATTTTACCCTCATGGGCTTTTATGTGCATGTAAGAATTGCTGTTGTCATGTGTTTGAACAACTCATTCATGTGTTTACAGTATACCATAATTACATTTCTAACCTAACATACAGTGTAAAAATAAAAATACTTAGAAAATAATTATGCCATTTCACTTCATGAAATGTGCTCTTTTCAAGTGAGCATAAAATGATTAAATTATACCTTCTAACAACTCTGTTCAAAGCCAAAACCACCATGGCTTAGAATAAGGTATTAATGAGAACAGTCCTCAAAGTTTTAATTATTAGCTTATACTTCTTGAACTATGAAAGGCTTGTGGCAAAGACAAGTTCTTCATTTGTCTGTGCATAAAAAACACTTCTAAAAACCAAAAGGTGAGGAAAAACTGCTAAGCTTTGTTTTCCAGAGCATTTGTTTTAATACTGGAATGTCCTAGAACGCTGTAGTTGATTGGAGTTACATAGGGCTTGGCCGGTCTGTGTCCAATGCTGGATCTTGTTGGAGGGATCCTATGTAAGCCATGAAGCTGTTGTTTTGATGGCTCCAGTCATAGTAGTCTGAAGAGAAACTTTAAAAGGAAATGGAAGAGTTAGCAAGTGGCAGGTTAATTTTGTAGGCAGCTGGTAGTGAACATGGGCAAAACATAATCATATAGATAGAGTTCTCACATTGAAGTCCAAAAATAAAACCCTAGCTAGGGCTTCAGGCTGCTGTTTATTTTTCTGATCTGTCAGTTACCTTAACCCAGGTGTTTTCAACTCATCTGTTTCCTGATTCTTCTGGTTCACTGAAGACCCTCCCCTTCCTGATTCACTAATCCAGAATGTTTGAAAACCCTGGAAGCTGTGCTGCAAATCCCTGCCAAGTCCTGTCGCTACAAGAGCCTGTCAGTGCAAGACCTAAATTCCCTATGTCCATGTACAAGGAACCATTACTTGGTTAGCAGCTCTGGCGTGCTGAATTTTCTCCTGTGAGCAGTATGAGACAACACAGGTGGCTGGTTCCCTCCCTCATGCATCCATGCATGAGAAGGGAGGCTGCCCCTAGCTCTAGGCTGGACACCAGCCTAGTGTGCATCGTCTCCAGCATCCTCATGTGGAAAATCTAATGCCAGGTTGCAATGATTGGTAACTGTAAATACTGAATATTCAGCTTTACTGAATCATAGTTTGGACTCAGAGACAGCAACCACACAAGCTTAACTAAATGAGTGAACTGGATGTGAGCATGTCAGCTATGGTAAGCAAGTTAGCCTTCATTGTAAGATGACTGATGGCACTAACACTACTAGCATACTGTAGATGCAGAAACAGCAAATGAGTAACACGTGATTTTCAGGGCAGGATAGTATCTTGCTAGTGCCTGCCCTTCTGTGATTTGGGTGCTACAAACTGCTGTCAACTGCTCCTCTCTGGAAGGGAAACCTTACCTAAAGCTCACAGTTACACAAAGCAAACAGACTTTTTGTGCTGCTTCTGAGTTGTATTAGGTTTCAGCATTTAGGTGGATTCACGTAAGCTTTCAGCTAGGGGGAAAGCAAACTCTCCCTCTTACTTCAGGTCAACCCTGAGACATTCAGCCATGTTACAGGGCAACCCAAGCTGACAGGCTTCTTGCTACCAACACTGCAAGCTCTTGCCTGCGCTTTGGAGATTTTCCCTGCTTCCCTGAAGGTGGGGAGACAGCTGTTTGCTAGATTGCCTTGCTCACACACTTACACTAGTAAATGATACTTCCTAAGCCGCTCTTGGAAAAAAACAGGGTGAAACATATAACACAAACATCTGACCCGAGATTTTGAACGAGTGATGCAACTCTGAAATTATGTAACTGTGTCATTCTTGGGTCCCAGTGGTCTCTGTGGGGCCCTTGGATCCCTACAGTTACTTAGTGCTGCCTTTCCACTTCAGGTTCCCCTTTGCTTCCCCTCACCTCCTGGAAATGATGCAACAATTTGAGATAGAAAATTTATGTTAGTCTTCAGCAGAGTGTGAAAGTTCTTCCTCTTCCAGTTTCTGTTATGAGAAGGAAGCCATTCTCTCTTGTATCTCACCTGCCCTGTGCCCCCTGTGGTGCAATATTCCATGCTAGATCATCATCACTGTCATATCTGCGAGGGTTGTCAAAGAAATAAGATCTGGGACTGAAGCCATGACTTGGGACCATTCCTGCATTGGCCTGAGGGAAGGAGAATCTCGGTTAGTACATGCAACAGAAAAATAAACTACTTGGTGCCTGATTCCTAAAAGAAGTCAGACTTACCTCATGGCTTCCAAAGTAAAACAATTTTACATTTACAATAAAGCAATTTTACGTTTACTGTAGACAAATATTTTTGCTTTGTCTGTTTAACAGCATAGGGATCATCTACTGATCTTAACAGCTTTCTTTTTTTTTGCCCCTTTCTATCTGTCCAGTATGACCCATTTCTAAAACCACCCTCCAGCGTGTATTTAACCTGTCTGCTGAATTCCTCTCCAGCTCAGGCACTTTGTGCTTTTAGCCAACTGACTTCAAGTGAGTAATAGGGAAACAGCTGAGGAGCTGAAGGATATAAAACTCAGAAAGAGGTTTGGTTCTGCCTCCCACATTTGTAACCTTCCCTCCTGGTGTGGAAGTTGCATCCCTTACCTCAGGAACTAATCAAGCACCCAGCTTAATGAAACCACAGCTGAAAAGCCCTTTGGGACCTCTAATCAGTTTCAGCCTCTACTCTACAGTGCTATGAAGGTCAAATCCCAAGGAAAAATCTTTTGCTAAAACAGTCAAAGACATCTGTAAATCTTTCATTTACAAAGAATTTTGCCTTTATTTCCCTGAATCAAAACAGAAAACACAGATTCTGAAGTTCAGTTTGATTCTGGAAACAGTACAGAGGAACAGCTCGAACCCATCTGAGCCTCTTCTACTGGTGCACTACTTTTATCCCCAAGGAACAGGGCTTCCTGCACCTGTGGATGCACCAGGATGATATCTTCCCCTTGATCATAAGAATGAGAGGGTTTCTGTCTTCTCCTACTTTTCAGATATTAAATAACTGACAAAGATGAACCAAAAATAGGCCCATTTCCAACAATCATCTGGCTGAAGGTATGGCAAGGCAAAGTACTGTGTACAGTTCTGGAGCCTCCAGCACAGGAAGGACATGGAAGTGTTGGAGCGGGTCCAGAGGAGGGCCACAAAGATGATCAGAGGGCTGGAGCAGCTCTCCTATGAGGACAGGCTGAGAGAGTTGGGGCTCTGCAGCCTGGAGAAGAGAAGGCTTTGAGGAGACCTTGTAGTAGCCTTCCAGTATCTGAAGAGGGCCTACAGGAAGGCTGGGGAGGGACTATTTACAAGGTCTTGCAATGACAGGACTAGGGGTAATGGGTTTAAACTGGCAGAGGGGAGATTTAGACTGGATGTTAGGAGAAAGTTCTTTCCAGTGAGGGTGGTGAGACACTGGCACAGGTTGCCCAGGGAGGTTGTGGCTGCTCCTTCTCTGGAGATATTCAAGGCCAGGCTGGACGAGGCCTTGAGTGGCCTGTACTAGTGGGAGGTGTCCCTGCCTATGGCAGGGGCTTGGAACTAGATGATCCTTCAGGTCCCTTCCAACCTTACTATTCTATGATTCTATGACCAGGCACTGCAATTACCCTGTGCTAGCACCAGAGCAGCCAGACAACTTGTTCTTGGCTACAGCCATCTGTGGAATGGAGCTTTACATATAAGCAGTGCTGAGTGCAGGCTGCCCCTTCTCAAACTTTTTGTTTCTGAAGTCCTGAATGAATTGTAAACCCACTATTTCTTGGGGTTGTGCCATATTAAAATAAAGAACATCTCTGATTTTTACTAAATCAGAATTGTTCTCAGTTTTGTTTCTTTGTTTTTGGTTTTTTTTTTTAAACTAAAAGAAAGTTTGTTTTAAATATAAACCTATGTCTTCTGGCTCAGTATTTCCAACCACTGGACTATTACATACTTAACTACTCCAACAGTTGGCCCCCTGAATACATGAAAGTCCTGTGGTACTTGGTCTCCCTCTTGTGGCGCACTTGCACTAAAGTTCAGTTTTGCCTTGCTAGAGTTCATTTTTTATTTTCTAAGTAATTTCCATTTTTTTTCTTACCGTGATATTGTTCAGCATAAATATTTGTCTTGTCTAGAAAAACATCCATGTATGCCTATCCACTATAACAGATAATGTCTACCCTAAAAATGGTACCCATAAAAGAAATGATACTGCTGACTAGTTTGGGCCCAAAACCCAAACTAGACCTGTGGAAGACTTGGGAAAGGAGTATGGTGCACTCTGCATCTGTGAAATGCATAGCAGACATGGAACTGTTGGAGTGGGTCCAGAGCAGGGCCACGAAGATGATCAGAGGGCTGGAGCAGCTCTCCTATGAGGACAGGCTGAGAGAGTTGGGGCTCTTCCGCCTGGAGAAGAGAAGGCTTCCAGGAGACCTTATAGTAGCCTTCCAATATCTGAAGTGGGCCTACAGGAAGGCTGGGGAGGGACTATTTACAAGGTCTTGCAATGACAGGCCAAGGGGCAATGGGTTTAAACTGGCAGAGGGAAGATTTAGACTAGATGTCAGGAGGAAGTTCCTTATAGTGAGGGAGGTAAGACACTGGAACAGGTTGCCCAGGGAGGTTGTTGTGGTAGGCCTATTTAGGCCAAGTGGGCTTGTAAAT
>VWYK01014041.1:0-36210 GCA_013399775.1 Semnornis frantzii
TTACCGCTCCGCGGCCACAGCCCGCAGCCTGCCAGCCGCACAGCTCCGCAGCCAGGCCAAAGAGAGCACCGTGCCTAGCACCGAGACCGGGGGGGCTGCGCCGTCTTCCCCGCGGGGACAGCCCCGACGCGCCGTGCCCCGCAGCTTGCCCACGCCATTGTAGATTTTTCCTAGGGAGTTTTCTGCAAGAGCCATTGGGGCCAGCGCGAAGCCGAGGCAGGAGGCCTGTGTCAGCCTCTCATGTGAGACACAGTCCCACCTCGAAGTGCACAACGAGTCGGGAAGGAGTTATGTAATTAATTGACCAGTCGTAACCTGTTATCGTGATGTAAGGAATTTGGAACTCATTAATTTGGTCCCTGACAGATTTCATATTAGAGCTGGCAAATATGGATTGAGCCTCTCATTCCTGTAGCAGCTGGAATTTCCCTGACAGTGAGGATTAGTGAAGAAGACCTAGTGCCTGAGCCAAGCTCCTCTTTGTAATCAGCAGCCCTGCCCTGCATCAGAGGGGTAATGGGAACCAGAAATAGAGACCAGAAAGATAAAGAGGAAAGAAATGCATTCATGTATGGAGCAGAGCAGGGGAGGGAGGAGAGATGTGTCAGAGAGCAGGGGCACCAGAGCAGGGCACTGAAAGCACTGCAGGGGCAGCCATGGCCTGGAAGGAAAGGAAGGCGGCAAAGGAGAGGTCTGCAGCATCCCTGTGGGGCTTGCTGGGCTCTGCCACACCTTCGGATCCAGCCTCTTGATAGGCACTGAGCATGTGGGGCTGACAGGCACTGGGCTGTGGGGCTGTGGCATTGGGCATTCTGGGAGTGGGCTTTGACCCGCCAAGGGTTGGTGTGATTTAGGAATTGAGCAGATTGGGTCTGGGGCAAGTGAGAGGTCCCTGGCATGTGATGCCCTCTCCGTTGGTGCTCAGAGTAGCTAAGGACCAGCTCTGGGGATAAGCATGAGCCTCGGTGCAGCCATGGCAGGGGTGGCTCTGTGCATGAAATGCCTCAATTCACAAGGCAGGAGCAAGCAAAGTTTTGTCTGCTGGCCCATGACAAACTTTCAGTGTGGTTTCCCTGTGGCTGGCTGGCAGGACCTCCACCCAATTATAATTTTTAGGCATTGATGTAATAGTAATAACAGTGAGTACAGGCTGTATGGAAACACTCTAGGAGCCTTTTTTTCTCTCCTGGCAACCCGTTAAAGACTGCCCTGGTAGTGAATACAGTCGTTAGAAATGGCATTAAAAGGTTTCCATGAGGCATCAGCATATTTCTCCCTTCAAGGAGTTTACCTACTTATGTGACAAATGCCATACAAAGATGGAGTGAAATTTTCCCATTTCTCATAATTTCTTTGCTTTCTGCTTTTTTCAGTTGAACATTTTCCTTCCATAATGGCTTCATCCACTGTTTACTTGCGTGGGTTATTCCTATGCAAAAACTGAGAGATGGAGAATACATAAACCAGTGGCACTGATAGCAAAAGCACGACTGGGGAGCCTGTAATGGCCTCCAGTCTAGATTCAAAGTAAACTGCAGTGAGGCAGGCCTGTGTGGCTCAAATGCTGTGGACTGCTTTGTCCATATGCATATTGATCTTCCATCACTGTGTCAGGGTGATTGAGTCCTGGTACCAAAGCTGCAGTCCTAATTTTGGGAATCTCCATGAGCTCGAACCCTGGTGCCCTTACCTTCCTGGAGAGGGGCTACCATCTCTTCCTTGGAGGGCTAGATCCAACTGCATGTTAATTTTCACATTGCTCTTGTAGTTGCCAGCTAATAATCTGGATCATAGTTTTCATCTCCTTGATTTAAACCAAAACAAAATCCCAGCTGAGACCAATAGATTACAATTTGATTGTTCTCCTTCAGAGAATGTCTTTTGTCTTACTGTCTCCTGATAAATTAAAAAATCTTTGCATATGTCAGCTAGCTCAGAAGTTCCCCAAAGGTAGGGAATAATTTATCTTTTATGCTGGCACACAGACCCAAACCAACCATTTTCTCTCTGGGTCTGTCTTTGGGTTTTTTTTTAATGATCAGGAGTGGCAAACCCCTTGAGTACTACTGCAATGATAGGTTTTGCTCAAGTGTTCCTCTTGTTAAAATCTTGGTCAGGCACAGCTAATGTCCATGTTAAATATGCCAGCATGTGCCTAAGCTCAGAATTATTTCAAACAACAAACCAAAACATTTTTCAGTTTACATGGGCATTGTATTTGCAGTTTCTCTGATTTCTTCCCAGGCATATGTGTAAAGTACGTCTGAGTGGTAGAACTTGTCTGTGATTTTGGTGCTCACAAATGAGTATTTACTACAGGAATGTACTAGTTGGGCTTGGGTTTTGCTTATAGGCAAGAAGAGAGTCATCATCTGAGATGGACATTTTACCAGATTCTGAGGCTATTTCTATTCTTTGATGGTTGCTTACAAAACAAGGCACGAACATGACACAGAAAACAAAACACAGAAAAACCTCAGAGTAAACCTTCTAAACAAGAATGCCACAGCTGTTCTGTTACTTATAACAATGCTGAAGACCTCTGTGGCTTTATGTGCAAATTCCAGAACAGAAATGGTTTAACAGAGTATCAAGAGCTGATTCCATGAAAGCAGATGGAAAAAACTTTGTGCTGCTTATACTGAAGGTGAGAAAGTTCTGCCTTAGGAATGGCATTTAGATTAAAAATCATGTCCTTAATGGAGCCAATAGGTGGCCCTTTGGAATGTGCTGTAGTTATGGTGTTGCCCCCTGATAACAGAAAAATGTCTGTTCTGGAGCAGAGGACATTTAAAACCAGTGATTTTCAAACACAGTGAAAATGTGCCTTTGTTTCTGGAAGTCAGTTGGTAGCAGATGGATTTCTGGATGTATTTCCTGGTATTCTAGAAGTTTTCAGTGTACATATGTTGATGTTAAGTCCTGAGAGTTCAGTGCATGCTAATAACCAATAACAGCATCACTAAGGTGGACTACAAAGTCTTTTCCACGTTTGTGCCCTCCAAATGCCATGCAGTCCCAGTTTCTTAGGTTCTTATTTCATGTTATTTACACAGGCAGTTAAGCTTTAAAAGGGCAGTATCTCCTTGTGCTTCAGAGCAGCAGCACCTGTCCTTTGTCAGAAGCCACATCTGGGAGCTGAGTATCAGGAATCCTGACTCTTTTCCTCCCTCTATAAGCAGTACCTTCTTACTGCGGCTCCTGCAAGGAGCACACAGCCAGCAGCTGCAGGCAGCCAACCACTCTTAGAAGCCTGGGCCAGACAAGGGTGCTGGACACTTAGAGCTGTGAGTTGTTCAGAGCATCCCTCACTCGGGCTGGGAGTCCCTGAGGTGGTTTCCCTGAGCTGTGTTTTTGTGGCTACAGGACTGCTTTGCCAAATTCCAGGCTTGTGCCTTTTCCCCTGTGAAAGTGCTGAGGCTGAGAGCTAGGCAGGTGTGCCAGCAGGGAGGCATCACCCTGTGCTGGTCTTGGTCCTGCAGGCCACTTGCTGGTGGCCCCTGGCTGACAGCAGAATGGGAGTTGCAAGGACTGTTGGTCTGACCCAGTTCTTATGTTTCTTGAAGACAGTGGTTGCCAAGAAGTACTGTACAAGCTGGGCTGCCCCCAGCACTCTCACCATGAAATCAGGCTTTATCTGTCGAGGATTGCAAGCCCTCAGCCTGGGGGTCTGACCCATGGGTTGAGCCCTGAAGTCCAGTGTACCTCTGTTCCCTTTTGTGCCTGCATCCCTTCATCTGAGGACTCTGCTTTGAAGTATGAGACTGAGATACCGAAGCTGTGGGGAGAGTTATTGTCAGGGACTGTGTTAGCTGAGGGAGGCTGGATCCTGACTAAATGAACTTGTTCTGACTCGCCCTCTGAGGAGCCCATCAGCCCCCTGGCATGTGGGGGCCTTGAGAGACCCAGCCCTGTGGCAGCAAAGTAACCCTGTAAATGTCCATCTTGAGACAGTAGTACTTAGCCCCAGGAGATAACTTTTCTGGAAGTGACCTGTACACAGCAGTAGTCTGGCATCTTACTGTAGGGCAAAAAGTGCTGTTTAGATCAATCTGCTCTTTTATTAGCATTATCCACCCTGTAAAAGACCCACAACTCCTGCCACTGCTAATGGTCTAAGGAACTGGAAGAGGAGGTGGCATATTGTTGTCTGTCCATCAAAATGCTGCCACTTGCCCACAAGAAAAAGGAAGTCTTTAAGCAAGTTTGACTCCTGGATGGTTTGAATTTTACTGGGAAGTCAAATCTGCCCCTTGGCACCAGAATCAGCACATCACTGGCTGGGTATAGGAAGTTAATCATTTGCCCATGTTTTTGATAAAGCTTTCCTGTCTGGATCTTCAAAGTGTTTTGTGCTGAGGAGTTAATTCAGCCTTCAAATAAACAGGATCTAGTATTTTACAGCTAGGGAAACTGAAGAACAGGGAGGTGATGCACAGGAATGTAAGGAGCTCCTGTTTACAGATAAGGGAGGAACAAGATCCCCCCAGCTGGCTCCTGGGCTCAATTGTTTAACCTCCTGGGAGGGACAAAGTGCCATGCTCAAATCTTGTCCCAGCTATCAGCACAAAGCCTTCCTAAGATGTAGCAGAGGGACCCCATATTTTGATGTTTGACTTGAAACACTGGAAAGGGACTTGCTTTTTGCTTCCAAACACTGTGCTCTCTGGCATTTGGAAACCAAACTCCCTCTGGCATCTGTTGCATCTGAAAATTGTGGGTGACTTATCCTCTGGGCTGCAGCATTCAAGAGAGAGATTTATGTCTGTTCTGGAAAAAGAGGCTACTCACCCCCCTCACTAATTAAAACCAGGAGGTGAGAACAGGAGAGGCAGTTAGGGTACCTTGTTTAGATTGGGTAAATAAGCAGCATTGACAAGATTTTCTCTGAGGGACACTTGCAGAAATGCTGTGGTCTTGCTGCTATCAGATGGTGTTATCGTTGGAGACAGACTGAAGGAAGCAGGGCTGATGTTGACTAATTGCTGTAGGAAGGCTTGATTTTGGCTGGATCTTTTGCTCATCCATCCATGACAGTACTTATTAAAATAATTTGGTGTGGCCAGCGTGAGTAGAGGTGATTTGTGTGACTGAGCACTGCCAACTTCCTGTACCAAAGCCTGTACCAAAGCCTTTGTTGCCTCCTCAGCTGACCCCATCAGAGCTCCTCACACCGTGTGGGTCTGTTTTGCTGATGGGCTGTGTGACCTGGTCTTCCATCCTGGTCTTTCATGGGTTTAAACTGGCAGAGGGGAGACTGAAAGTGGATGTTAGGAGGAAGTTGTTTGCAGTGAGGGTGGTGAGACACTGGCACAGGTTGCCCAGGGAGGCTGTGGAGCACAGAAGCACAGAATGTGATCTTTGATCCTCCCTGGAGGTGTTCAGGACCAGACTGGATGAGTCCTTGAGTGACCTGTACTAGTGGGAGGTGTCCCTGCCTATGGCAGGGGGTTGGAACTGGATGATCTTTGAGGTCCCTTCCACCCTTACCATTCTATGATTCTATACTGCCATAAAAACAAGTCTCAAAACTGACTTCAAATACAAGCATTAGAGGTAAATACAATTTTCTAGACCACAACAATCTATTTAATTCAACCCAAGCAGAATCTTTTGCTTTCTGACTATGTCCTTTCCTTGGGGTGGTGACTAAGACCAGAAGGGGCTGTGAGTTTATGCTTGGTTCTGCATTGTTTGTACAAAGTGATGATGACTTCTGAGCTAGAGGTACACCATGCCAAGGACAGAGCATGGTGCTGTGCCTGGAGCTTTACTGGTCCTTCCCTTCTGCCTTCTTGCTAATCACAAGGACTTCCTACAACACATTTATCAGCCCAGGGCACTGCCTGTAAATTAGAGCTCTTGTCCTTCCCAAAAGCCAGACATACAATGTTATCTTTCAACCTTCCCACAGAAAAGAGCCATTAGGAAATTCCCTGGTTTAGTTTGTCCCTCCTTGTTCCTGGATGATGTTGGAACCATTGCAAAAGGAAGAGGCTTGTGTTTCCTTGGGAAGGTGGCAAACCTCCTGAAAGGTCTTTGAAGGCAGGCCCTGATTCCCATGTAGGAATAACTCAGGAAGGAGACCTCAAAGATTTGGCTTTATACAGTGAAAGGCAGTTCCTAGGGAAGGATCCTCTGGCAGTTCTTGGTTTCTGTCTGCCACAGCAGGGAGGACAAGGAGGGCCCCCTGGCTCAAGCTCTCCTGGTACAACTAATGAGGGTGGATTAGCTGTGGATGGTGCCAGGGAAGTCACCACCAGGAGGTTTGCCTGCTCTTGATCATTCCCTGTTTGTGGCATTTCGATGTGGTTTTGCCCTGCCCAGCTTGCCCCTCAGGAAGCAGTGCTTGGGGCCTGTGAGACACCTGCCGAATTGTGCCCCTTGAACGCTCAATGCTTTGCGGCTCCCCGGAGAGGTCTGAGGAGCTCAAGCTCTCATCTCAGTTAGGCAAGTATTAATGCTGTGCACATGCAGAAATTCTGCAGAGAGATAAAGGACTTTGCTTTTTGTGAGTCACAGATTAACAGCCAAACCATCCTCACTTACAGAGCCGTCCCCCAGGGTCAGAAGAGCCATTTGTGTTAGTTAGAGAGGCGAGACCTCCTGAGGTGCACCAAAATGATCCTGAGATAAAATTGCTCTGCTCTTCCCGGGAGGGCCTGCAGCATCTCACAGGGTCAGCTGCATAAATTGTATGTTCTTCAGGGCAAGGACCTTGCCCTCTGATTTGTCTGGGAAGCACACGTTTGGTGCTCCCAACCGCAAATAATAAATAACAGCTTCGGCCGCGGGCTGGGCTCAGGGTTACAACTCGATTCTCCCTCCTGATTCATTTCTTGTTCCGAGATGCCAGCCATGCAGTTTTGCTGGAGTATGTCAGCTCTGGTGTTAGCCTCCTGCTCATCCCTTGCTCACGATAAGGCAACTGTCATCTCCTGTCTACAGCATACTGCACAGCACCGAGGAAGAATGTTAATAAGATTTCCAAGGGGCTTGCTGCCACTTTTGGTGGAAAGGTTCCCTACAAAGGATGCACAGCAAAACTCCCAAGAGACAGACAGAGAAAACCCTGCTGTGGAGAAGAGCTGGTGTTGTCCCATTTAATTGTCTCTGTGTCACCACAACACCCCTGTGACTCTGACACATTGCTCAGTGCTGCTCTAGCTTATGCTGCTCAATGTAATTTCCTTGGCTGGACATCTTTATTTCAGCTTTGTAACAAGGTATTAACTAGTTTTCCTGTGCCTAACTGTTGGCTGTTTGCAGTTTAAGGAACAGTCTTCTTCCTGTTGAGGTCAGCTGAACTTTTGATTTTTCCCATTTGTTTTTGCATCACATCACATTTTAAACGCCCCCCNTCCGGATTAAGGGCTCAGGATCACAGCAGTGCATGTGACAAAACAGAGATCCACTTGTTGGGGAGTAACATGTTTGGCAATGAGGCTTGCAGTTTACTGGGTGTGTTTCTCCTGCGCAGCCTTGGCAGAGAGTTGGTGTTACTTCAAAATCATTAGGAGAGACCTTAAAAAAAGCAGTGAGCATCCCTGCTGTGGCTTCTTAGCCATGTCTGGCTTGCTGCCATTGCACCTAAGCCCTGGCCACCCCTGCCCTGTTCCAGCAGGGCAATCTGTGCTCCCACTGCCAGGGTAGACCAGACCCTTCTTTGTGGGTGGGTCTCATGGAGTGTGAATCTGCCAGAAGCACCTCGTCTGGGACATATCTGGTGTCAGTGGTTGGGAGACAGACTGCCCTTTCTGTGTGTGCTGCTTTTCTGTGTTTGCTCCTGAGGACGCCCCTGGATATGGTCTGGGCATCCTCAGGAGGTCTCTGGACATAA
Organism: Semnornis frantzii; assembly: GCA_013399775.1. Taxonomy (NCBI): domain Eukaryota; kingdom Metazoa; phylum Chordata; class Aves; order Piciformes; family Ramphastidae; genus Semnornis; species Semnornis frantzii. The sequence goes on from VWYK01014041.1 coordinate 7,841, forward strand.
ACAGTGCTGCTATCTAAATGGAGGGGTTAAGTGCAAAGGAAGAAGGCTTTTAAAGGAAAGGAACCCATAATGCTGATTGTCAGAAAGCTCCCATTAGATGTTAGGCAACTTCAAGCCAATCCAGCAGCTGCCTTTGCAGATCTTGACCTTTGTTCTGTTTATCTTCTTTGGGTTCAGGGAGATGAGTCCTAAATGCAGTTAGAGGTCTGTGAACTGGTGCTGTATTTGTAAGTGGATGCTCATCAAGCAACTTCAAGGTTGACCAGATTGTCATACCCCTTATTGCTCATCCAAGCATCATGGATATATTTATACAGCTGCCTGACACTTTAGCAAGTTTGACCCATACATGGATTGTATCATCCAGACACAACCTGTAGTGTGGAGCCAGGATCATGCATGGTGTTTTCAAATAATAAACCCCCAACTACCAAGAAAGGCATAGTGAATTTTTGTTTCATTTTGGTTTTAGGTTGAAATGAGGAAGCTGATGTACATGAACTGACCTATTCTGAATCTTTATCATCTTAGACAGCCCTGCTTATTGCCAGCTCATTTCACACAGATCTATTTCAAATCAACTCATAAATTATTAATATTACACATGTAGGTCAGAGAGACACTACCCCTGACAATCACACCCAAATATTCTCTCTTTAGCATCAGAAATTAGAAAGGAGGTGTGAGTAATCAACATTCAACAACTCAGGTGCATCTCACACAGATGTGGGATGTGCACTTAGAAAAAAACAAACTCACAGCTCTTTGAAAAACCTGTCGGGCTGGCATTAATCTTGCATGATGAATAATGTGGCAACCTATGAATTTTTAACACCTTTAAAATGATAAAATTGTGAGATGTGATCTCCAAAAGTAAATTTGTTCAAATCGGAGGATATTTGTGATCAAATGGAGGTACTGAATAACCTGTATAAGAACACTGAAACATCAGGGTCAGCTGCACAGCAGGTAAGGCAGCTTGTGCGGGTTTGTGACCGGGAGCAGCTTCCCCTCACCAATAATTCACCTGAAGATTTAATTATAACTCAAAGCTTGAGGAGTAGCTCTTCTGAGAGGAGACCCAGCACTGGAGGCTCTGAGTGGCCCCCTGGGCTGATGGGCAGCTCTTGCCCCCCAGCCACCGCTGGCACAGGAGGGGCCAGACAGACCTGGCAAGGCGCCTGGGCCACAGGGGCTGCCTTGGCTGGTCCCCGACGTGCGAAGCCCTTCATGGAAAGCCACAGCCAGAGAGGGATGCTGCGGAGAGGAGGCAGCGGCAGCGGAATTTCACCTTCCCAGCAGAGCTCAGCCCTAGAGGTGCTGTGCATGCAGTGCATGCAGTGCCAGCACTCACCAGCGTGCAGGATCAGCCCCTGCTCGGCCGATGGTGCTTGGTGCAGGAGTGGGACTTGGGGTTGGAGGAAAACGAGCCGATAATGGGCTGGATGCTGTCCTACCTGGAGTCACCGCGGATTTGTTGTTGACATTCAAAGGGTCACGATCAGACTTTATAGTTGAAGTCACCTCCCTCTGAGATTGCCTGACGAGCACTAAAACAAAATGTTTCATTTAGAAACTGTCAAAAAGGAATTGCTAACCTTTTATACCTATTACAGCTGTGGTATGCTTTCTTGTAAAGGGACTGGAGAGCAGATGGACATTTTAATTTTCGCTCTATGCAAAGTAAAAATGACACTCAAGAACTTTAGCTATTTTTAAATCCTTCTGATGAAAGCATTTTATTCCTTTTTTTATTGAACAGCAAGTAAAACGTGTTTGTTTCCCCAGATTTGAGGAGAATTAACGTGTATCTGGTACTTAATATTTGATCCTTCTTTAATTATTTATGGTATCAAGGAATGAATCTGTCAAGTAAATAATGAAATGCGTACATGCAGCATATGTAATTAGGTTAGGTGCATAAATCCAAAGTGTTCACTTTGTAGTTGTCAGGGCAAAATTTATTAATAATGAGAAATGCTAAGTGAAGAAAATCCCTAACAGTCTACTCATTAGTGTAGGTTAGAACAGTTGCTGAAAAGGAAAGTTGTCTTTCTCCCTCACTGCACTTTGTCATTTAAGAATGTTAGTAAAGCTCCATACATTTTTCTCACCTCTGCTTTAACTCTGTAGTAAGAGCAGCCTTTAGGTTGTGCTGGGAGGGTGTGCTTTATCATCAGGCTGCAAACAGCTATCCAAGCAGAGGTTTTCTGCAGCTTTGAGTAACTTACAGCCAATGTTGTACCTGTCTCACTTTCCTTAGGACACAGGAGTTTCTTTATATTCATGAATTCATAGAATGGTTTAGGTTGGAAGAGACCCTAAAGATCCTCCAGTTCCAACACACCTGCCATGGGCAGGGACACCTCCCATCAGCCCAGGTTGCTCAAGGCCTCATCCAACCTGGCCTTCAACACCTCCAGGGAGGGAGCATCCACAAGCTCCCTGGACACCCTGTGCCAATGTCTCACCACCCTCACTGTAAAGAGTTTGTTTCTGATATCCAGTCTAAATCTACCCTTCTCAAGCTTAGAGCCATTCCCTCTCGTCCTTTCAATGCAAGCCTTTGTAAAAAGTCCCTTCCCAACTGGAAGGTACTGGAAAGCTGCTGTGAGGTTTCCCTGGAGCCTGCTTTGCTCCAGGCTGAACAGCCTCAGCTCTCTCAGCCTGTCCCCACAGGTGGGAGCTGCTCCAGCCCACTGGATCATCTTAGCAGCCTTCCCCCAGACCTGCTGAAGACCAAAAAGGGAAGAATTGCAGTGTATTTATTTCCTGTGTTTTAGAGCTGAAGGCAGTGAATGAATGAATGCTTCTACATGAGAGGAAATGTGCCTGAACATTTGTCAAGAGGGTAGGACATAGCCAATACACAATGGTGGCTGTTAGGGGCTGTGTTGTGTTGGGTGCCATCTCCTGTGATGGAGTAGGTCATACAGCCACAGTCTTCACACTGTTGTCTCTCTGTAACATCCACGTAGTGTAGCAGCTCATCAGTTAGGGGTCAGGTCTGTAGCCAAGTGTAACAGTCATGACACCATCAGATTTGAGTGGTGCATCAGAGCACTTCTTGGGTCTTGGGTGAACTGGAGAGTCCACACCATCTCAGACTTTCATGTCTTGCCATGGGTGGGTGAGCTGAGCAAGGAAATGTGTTGCTGTGCCTGCACCCAGGAGTGTACAAGTCAAACTAACTGACTTGAAGAGCAGGGCTATGGCCCATGTCACTCTCACTACTCCTTAGCACATCATCAGGTTGTTTCCGGGTTTTGCATATTAAGGAAAAAAGTGTTAATAAAAAACAAAACAAAATTAATCTGTGAGTTTATGCCTCTTGGGGTCTGAGAAAAATGTGTATGAGAGATGAAACACCTGTTTGAGACAAAGAACTGCTATTGTGGGACTACAAAGAGCATTTCGTGATCCCCAAAGGTATTTTTCAGAGCTGTCTCCCCAAAAGGAGATTTGATTGCTAAATATATATTTAAAGCAATATGTCAATATTGTTTTGAAGCTCATCATTAGCACAAGCACTTCGTGGGCTAATTCTCTATATGGAAGCACAGGCATTCACCCCAGCTCACTTTCACTGGTGAAAATTAAGATTCTAGTCTGAATTAGTCACCTGGGCTCCCTCCACAGTCACTGAGATTCATCCCAGCCTGAAACTGGTGTTTGAGGCTGAGGCTAAGCTAAGATGCAGGAGGTGAATCACTCTCTGAGGACACTTGGGCTGCAGAAAGCTCAGTCTGGAAGACTAACTTTTAGGCTGCTAAAGGAAATAAGCTGAATCCCAACCTGTGCATCTGCTTGGAGTCTGACTTCTGGAGTGTTTAGTGGGGAGGCCATCATGGGATGGCCCTAAGGTAGCTAAAGCTCTCAGAGATGAACCACACCACCATGGCTAGGTGATTATGCCTGCCTGTGCCTTGTTTTTCCAAAGCATTAAAATAAGGAGGACTGGATTTGCTGATCAGCAGAAGCTGACCTAAGTCTGGGCTGTCACTGAAAGCCCCTAACCCGAAGGTGCAGATCTGTATCTCTCACTTCTGCTGGCCTCAGCATCCACACAGCACAGCAGGAAGCTGCTTTGAGAGCTGATTTGGCTGAGCGCTGGTCTGTGGGGAGTGTCACAGGGTAACTTTTCATTTTTAGAGATCTAGCTGACCATGCAGCCCCAGAGTCACTGGTGCTGGCACAAAGGAGAAGGTGGGGAGGCAGAGGTTGCCACTGTTGTGAGATGGGAGGGCTGCTGCTGCTGCTGGCAGTGCAAAATTAAACTGGTTGTGAAATCAAAGTGAGCAAAAGGAGGCTGACAGCCATTCATTACATTTTGCATCACACTGTTAGATTTTAATCACAACGTTTTGGATCAGAATCACAAATCCTCTTATCTGCCGTAAAGGCTTCTTTCCAGCTTAGCATTTTTATGCCCCATGTAGGGTGCAACAATATTCATCTCTGCTAGTCAAGCTTAGAAATGCATTAAACTGCCCAACCAGAAAATCAGGAACAGGCATTTAGTGATGCAAAATGGTCATTCGGCAGCCTAATGCCTGAGGGACAGATCAGTCATCACAGGCTCCCACTTCTGCCTGAAAAGACCAATTAGGTGACTCTGCCTATTCCACTATCAATACAGGATTGCTCCCAACAGGATATTCCCCTGTGCTTTACCCACTCTAATTTTAAATTACTCCAGTGCCAAGACTTCTATCACTTCCCCGGGGTGACCATTACACAACTGAAGGCCTCCCTGCGAGGAAATGTTTCCTGATATTCTGTCACAATTTTCCTATGCTTAGACCCATCCCATTTTACCTAGTTGTATGAGAAGCTCAACCTTCTTGCATAGCCACGTTGTCAAAGCACACCAAAAGCCAGCATGCACGCTCTCTTTTCTTCCTTTCTTTGTACATGCAACCACTGCTGCTGGGCAGCAAACACCTAAGTGAGGAGTCAGTTATCTGCACCACTGCTACCAGCATTGGTGGTGTGCTGGTGCTGACGTGCCCTGACCATTCAGCATCAAACAAAGCTTCTCCAAGAGGAACTAATTTCTGTGCACATCCTTTAGGGCTGATAAAAGGAAAGTCTGGGGGAAAAAATCTCAACCAACCGAACAACAACTCGAGGTGCTATGTACAGCCGTGGTAAAAGGAATTTGCTACTCACACAGAAGCATCCCTCATAATGAGTAATTAGTGTGAAACTCCTCACAAGAAAAGCCTAAGGCTCACTTCTAGGTTGTAGTGTGACAGGGCCCAGTTCAGGCAAGAGGCAGCAGCATTGTGCTGCAGCCCAAGTGCTCTCAGGTGCCTTTGCTCTAGGGAACAAGGCTTGAGTGCATCTTGTACAGCAGAAGGAGACTTGTCTGCAGGCATTGTGTACAAACGACTGGCAGGCTTCTCCTCAGCCCTCTTTTTATGCTCAATAAAGGGCAAATACTGTTCTGTTGCTGCTCCTTTCTGTTCCTGCTCTTTTCATCTGAGTCAGCACCACCCGAATTTTTGTTTGTGGATGTTCAGGATGAGCTTTCCCAAGGTCACTGCAGGACATTTCAGCCTGCCTTAGGTCGGATTCCATCTTGAATCTTCCTCCCACACAGTGAGTGTCGTCTAGTCAAAGCCTTCATCTGTTTTATCAGACAAGCAGAACTGGGAGGCTGATATCTTTTAAAAAAAGATACAGTTCTCTGATTAACTGAAGAGTAATAGCATGAAATTCCAGTCTCCAATAAGTAACATATTGATGCTTATGTCTAATTTAATCAGCATCAGGGGGAATGGGGGTGTCCATTCCTTCACCATCAGTTATGCAGTTCAAGGTGATAAATCCTATCTGCAGGATGATATTGCGCCGACATTTCTATAATATTAATTAGATCACCGTGTCAGGCTGTAGGAAATTTGCTTAACATTCATTAGAAATTTCTTACAGATAGAGGCAACCCCTCCCTCCTTCTCCCCTCTGCTTTCTTTCTCTGGAGATTGACAGGTGAGGTCAAGATGGAGACAGATCCCCCTCCTTCCCCGCGCCTCAGGAGCCGGGTCTCCGGACTCCGTAATGCACAGGGAGCAGAAAGGGAGGATTGTGCCTCCAGGATAGATCCTATTAAATTGGACAAAGGCTCCTGTGCCGCCGGGCTCCGCCGCCGGGGCTGCTCGGGCTGCAGGCGGCAGGCAGCAGGCAGGCGAAAGCCATTTGCATTACCCGGCAGTCATTTTTATATCTGGAGGTAATGAAGTTGTCAGCGGAGCCCTGAGTGTGGCAGAGCCTGATATTCAAATCGACCTGCCAGCTCCCCCCTCCTCCGCCCGCCGCTCTTCCCCCATCCCCGCAGCTGATCTACTGACTCCTGGATCACTGCTTCGCTGCTCCCCGGCTCCGGCTGCGCTTGCACTCCTGCCCCTGTCAAGCGCTTTTGTTTCCAAGTCAGGGAGCAGGCAGCTGCGGCTTGCTCTGCCTCTGCGCTGCTGCCGCAACGCCGGCGCTGGCCCACGTGCGGCCGCGCTGCTGGCACATGCCAGGTGCCATGGGCTGCTGAGTGCCAACTGCCCCGAGCCGTCGTGCCAGTGCCCTGCCTGCAGCACCGGGCCCTTGGGATGTGCAGAGAATGCTTGCCAAAGCACAAAGGCAGTCCCAGCGGGAGTAGTGGAGTGGTAGAATGGTTGGGGTTGGAAGGGACCTCGAAGATCACCCAGGTCCAACTCCCCCTGTGCCATAGGCAGGGACACCTCCCACTAGAACAGGCTGCTCAGGGACTCATCCAGCATGGTCCTGAACACCTCCCTGGGCAACCTGTGCCAGCGTCTCACCACCCTCAACCTGTGCTAGTGTCTCACCACCCTCACTGTAAAGAACTTCTCCCTAACATTCAGTTTCAGTCTCCCCTCTGCAAGTTCAAACCCATTGCCCCTTGTCCTGTCATTGCAAGATCTTGTCAATAGTCCCCCCCCCAGCCTTCCTGTAGCCCCCTTCAGATCCTGGAAGGTCACTTCAAGGTCTCCTCAAAGCCTTCTCCTCTCCAGGCTGAATGTTTGGGCTGTTTGTTGTCAGCAAATGGAATCCTAGAACCATAGAATGGTAAGGTTGGAAGTGACCTCAAAGCTCAGTCAGTTCCAACCCCCTGCCATAGGCAGGGACACCTCCCACTAGTACAGGTCACTCAAGGCCTCATCCAACCTGGTCCTGAACACACCCAAGGAGGCTGTGGAGCACAAGCGTTCTGTGATTCTGTCCTCCACAATCTCCCTGGGCAACTGTTGCCAGTGTCTCACCACCCTCACTGTGAAGAACTTCTTTCTAACATCCAGTTTAAATCTCCCCTCTGCTGGTGTAAACCCATGGAAGAGGAAGGTTTCAAATGTAGGTAGATTTTCTAGTGAAGGTGGAGGTGAAAATTGCACATTTGTATTTGCACACCTGCCATGTCCTCCTGCTGAGGGATGGCAGAGCACAGTGCAAACCTTGTGAGCAGTTGGGAGGGAGGCAGCAAAGCGGTCCTCAGCCCTCACGTTTGCCAGTGTCAAGGGGCTGCTGGCAAAGGGCATTGCAAACTTGGCTTGTCCTCACAAAGGGAATCAGAGGGTCATAAATAACAGGGCAGTCAGAACTGGCCTTTGGTAATTTTTGAGTGCATTTTGGGGAGGGGAAAAAAATAACAAAATTCCCTGTGGCAAAGCTGCCTGATAAGCAAAAGGTCTGACTCAACCCCATTAGCCTTGGAAAGTAGCTTCTACTGAACATGGGGCTGGGCTGTCAGCTGGTGTTAATTGGCATAAACCCACTGAAGTCAATGGCATGACAGTGATTTATGCCAGGATGAGGACTCAGGGAATGGCTGCTTAGAGGAGGGCTGTCTCTGCTCTGCCTTCACTGACTGCACTCACTTGTGGGTACAGCCCTGCAGGAACAAGCCATAGCTTTTAGCTTGACAAGCAGATGTCACTGGGTAGATAGGCATCTGCAAGTGGTCAAATGGGCATTGAAAAACTGAAGGCCACTTGAAAAAAAAAAATCATCACTCTGGTAAATATTTAAGTGCCTGAGTAGTCTCATTTTTGGACCAGCAGCTCATTTGTTATTTGCAGAAAAGAATACGTTCTGTGTTCTTAAGGAAATGATCAATGGTCCCTTAGCAGAGGAGGCCCATGGGATTAATTTATTTTGTAAGCAGCACATTGAAAAGGCCAGTCCAAGCATTTTCAGACACCTTGCAGAAGGGTCAGACCCACACAGGTTTCAGCAGCAGCCTTCCCTTGCCTTTGTTCTCAGGATGGGACTTTGACAGAGTCCCTAGAAGGCCAGAAAGCTGCGGATTTTCCTGACGTGGTGCAGCACTCTACCACTGGAGTCTCATCTGCCTTCAGGAGCTGCTTCTTGGGGAAACAGGAATTTATTTGAGAAAGTGAACTTCACATTTACACTGCAGCAGTTAGTCTCCAGGTATTGCCAGTGTACAGGGCTACTCTGAATGCACCGACCTGAAGATTAAAGGCTCCCTGAGCATAAATTGGCACAGTGCACTGTAAATGATTCACTGATGCAGGAGTCCCTGAGTGTGCATTGACTCACTGCACCGTAACATCTCCTGCAGAGCTTTTACAGCAGTGTATGCCAATGATCCATGGATTAAGGACTCCCTCAGTGCACATTGGCACGATAGGCTGGAGCCATTTTGGTCTATGGTGTCAGTGGTCTGGGGATAATGATAGTGTCTTGTGCAGATCCACTGAAACCAGGGTTGTGGTTCTTAGTGGAAGAGCCAAAATTGTCCCACTTAAGTCACACTGACTTTTTTTTGAGTGCTATAGGAACGTGGACAATATCCTCATCCCCCAATCCCCCATGCCAATGAGGAATGTCTTCAGTAGTGCAGGTCTATGGTCTGGGTGGCTTCTGTGTCTGCACAGGCATACACAAGTTTCTGTAAGAAACTGTGGCCAAGTGCCCTTTTCTACACAGAGATCTGTTTCTTCATGCAGAGCATGACTCTCATAGAAAACGTTGTTGTCACTGAGGGTACCAGGCTCAAACTGAGCAAGAGTCATTCTAGATACAGGTTGACTTCCTATGCAGAAGAGAAAAGCTCTCCCTAGCACAGAGCAAGATGGGAGGAGGGGAAAATGAAGGTCCAAACCATACTAAAGCCTGTCCATCCTGTGACTTGTGTAGGAAAATGATGCCTCTCCAACAGTTGTAAACCTCCCTCTGATGGAACTGGGTTGGAGTGAGTTTAAATGATTTGATAAGCATTGTGATAAAGCACAGTGCAGCTGGGACCAAAACAGCCTTTTCTGTATGCATCAGGCCCAACAGCAATGGGTTGGTAGGCTGAAGATAAAACTGGGTAGCCCTTGTGCCACATCTGTGAAGACTACACAAGAGAAGAATATTGTAATGCCTTCAGAGAAAGGTAAGAAGAGAGTGTTAGAGAGTTTATCCTCTGGAAATTGTCTGTCCTTTGCAGCATCCTGGGTCACCACTCTCACCTTCAGCCATGCAAGCTTTAGGATGGCTCGGGCAGAGGAAAAGCTAACGTGACAAGAATCAGGTCACAAATGCAGCTCCAAGAGAGGCAGAGTCCAAGTGAAAATACAATAGACTGAAGATAGAGAAAGGTTGTCTCAGGGCCATGATTATCTATCTGCTCCACGTGGCTGATTCTACCTGATCCCATCTCAGCAGCAGAACCCCAGGCCATGTAGGTGAAATGAATCTGATGTCTAAGGCACACTTTGTGTTGGGAATTTCCCTTCGGAGCCTGATAAAGCAGACAGTTCGAAGGAGAATTCTCAGTTGACTTTGCTTTTTAAACCTTGGAGTTGTTTCATCTGCAGGAGAAAAGACACAGCTGAGTGTCAAAAAGGCCAGGCCAAACACTGTGCATGCAGTGGGAGCATGGGGAGTGAACAGAAAAGGAGCAAGTCTGGAGAAGGGCACCTGGCACTGGTGCAGAGGCTGCTGGGTTTGTAGAAACAAACATGGGCACAACTTCAGCAAATTGTGTGAGGAGCAGCCTCAGCAAACTGTGAGACAGACACTGTTTATGTCCCAGTGGGACATTATTTCTGGTTCATATAATCTTAAATGCCATGAAGTTGGCACAGGACGGGATGATAAACGTCAAATTCGTCTAGGCTTAGAGTGACCACACTGGTGTGCTGCTTCCACAGACTGTCACCAGGGTGTGTTATGGAAGAAGGAGAACTCAGTACAACTCATCCTTGTCCTGAGTATTAAGACTTGAAGGATCTTCAGACTAACACTCACTGGATGTCCATTCCTCTAAACTCACAACTTTTGAGCTAAGCTATTTAATGTTTGAGTCTGGTCGTAGCTCCACCTCAAGTCACTGGAAGATGCTGTAGGCTATACAGGTAAATTCTGCAGCTGAGCCTAAGACAGCTGCTGCCAAAGGACATTGCCTGATTGTGTGCAAATTAATCTCTTCAGGCTCTAGTCACTCACACTTCTTTCCCCGTGTCAAGAGAAAGACTTAGAGAAACTTTCACCACAACATCAATTGCTAAGTGCAGAGCAATTCATGCACTTAGACTGGGACAGATATTTTCTTATCATTTGTAGGTAGATTTGCCTTTAGAGTTGGAAAATAAGTTGGAGACCTTGATTTTTTTTTATTAAATAAAGATGATATCAAAGGTTCCAGGAAATGTTGACAAAAGAAAATACAACCTTTTAAATATACAATTAAAATTGGAGTCTCATCAACCTGTGCAAAGCTCTCACTCAGAAGAAACTCATCATACCTGAATAAATTTAATTGAAAAGGAGAGAAAGTCTTTGACTGTGATTACAGTTTAAATGAATACATTATACATTGACAACTGAACCCTTTAGTGACAGGCTGCTTGAAGTTGCAGTATATTAGTTTCTCAGGTCCACTGACATTCATTATAAAAATGTTTATTATTATATACCTTGACAGTCAAGGAGAGAGATGCATATTGAGAATATTAAGAGTATCTCCATCTTCTGCATAATTTTATACCCTCACAGAAGGAGAATTCTGACCTCATGTTATCTTCTGAGTTAAAATACATACTAGTGGGACCAAAAAAACCCTGAGAAAGGTCCAGAGATCATCAGTCCTATTTGGCAACTTAAATCCAAAAGAGCATTTTCTGTTTATATTCCTGGAATGACAAAATCAATGACACTTGTGGGAAGATGCACACAAATCACTAGTTTGGTAGTGGTCAAAATGATCAGTTGCCATATCTCTTAAGGTGTGAGGTTAATTTCCCCTTCCCAGGACTTTACTGACTCATTTTCAAGAGTCAGCTGCTCCATTTCCCCTGTTACTAGAAGGGGAGGTCTGACAATTTTTGCTGACACTGTGGAGATTCTGACAAACAGAAATTCTGGCAAATATTCAGGGTGGTGTTGATCATTTCAAGAAAGAAAACACAAAAAATCATTAGCAGTTATTCAACCAACTTCTCTCTCTGCCACAGAAAGCAGTGTACTAGGTGGTATTTAGTGCTGAGGTAGTCAGGACCCCCTTAGCTCCTGCCTGGACAGTGAAGTGCAGTCACAGGAGGAAGCTGGGCTGTCTGGTGACCTTTTTTAGGCTGCAGGCTGGCACAGGTGGCAGAAGGCAGCAGTAAAGGGGACACTCTCTAAAGAAGCACTGGGAGTCCAGAAGAATCCAGAAGAACTGGGGAGTCTTCCAACGTGGAAATTCCTCCTTGGAAATGCTCTTCACAAAACTGGCCTTCACCTGCTTCACTGTGTGCTTCCACACAGTGGCTTAAGCAGGCATCTCAGCTGAGCTTGGTGCTTGGGCTGGCGTTCAGGGGTCCCAAGTACTGCAGTGATGTGCATTTAGGGATAAATCACTGAACCCTATTCCCAATGGGATACTCCCTGCATTTCCTTATCACTGATGCAAACACTCCCAGCACACTCTGTATGCACATCACAGAATATGCTGGGAATTCCCCCATCTTGATAGTTTTAAAGACTTCTTCTGCTCAAGAGCTTTTCTTCCATGAACCTTAGTTCCATTTTTACCCAATTTTCATTTTTAGCCAACCCCTTTCTTTACTTCTTCCCTCATAAAAATGCATAAAGAAACAAAAAACATCAGAAAAGGGGATATTTGAAAAAAACAAAACCAACAAAACCAACAAACAAAACCCACAGCAGAGCTTCTTTTGTCTTTCACCAGTGGTGAAAGGAAGGGAAATACCCTAAAGTGTAAGTCATAGTTGGTTAAAACACATCTTCCAGAAAGACATCTAGGCTTGTTTTGAAGAAACAAGAGACAAGAACATCTCCATTGCCCAGAGCATTTACTACTTAAAAAGTAAATTTTGTGGCTATTTTGGTAAGGTAACCAGAATGAGCTTCTTACATGTCTTGTTCTGAGGCCTTTTTGCTAGACCCTAGTGCCTACAGAAATGGGCTAAAAATCTCACCAAGCTGACTGAAGTCCACAGAGTCACTGTTTTGAAGTTTCATGAGGCTGGGCTGAAACACCACAAGTGGTGCTTGTTTCTGCTAAGAGTAGCAGGAAGGATCAGCTCTCTAGTTCTATTTTCTCCCCAGGCATGTGGATTTCAAAGGGTTTTCTTTCTGAGCTGTGGATAATCGCCTGTGCTATGTCTACCTGAGCAAGCAGTGCTGCCAAGAGGAGTGGATGTACAGGATGAAATAAGTCAATTTCCACACATGCTTTATGCTCTTTGGGGTTTTACTGAAGATGAACTCTAGCTTGATCCCCAGGACTAAACACCTGTTAGCAACTGGAGTGTATCAGGTGCACTCCTGGGGCTTATATTCTGCTTTACTTCAAGACTATTCTCTAACGTGAACCAATATAAAGTAAATGGGCACAGTCAAGAGAGTTTTGCTTTTGAACTGGTCCATAAGTGAGCCTGAAATGCTGCCATAGATGATTTCTGTGTCACACAGCGCTCTTGCAGCTGAGTCTCAGCACAGGCTCCATGATTCTAGCTTGGTCTAGTGCATGTAGTTTGTATTGCTTTGCACAGCTCAAAACTGCTACTGCCCAGAGATAACCAATGCCTGCAAACTGCTGACTCTGCATCTCTGGGTGCATGGTGCACTAGCAAAGCCCCCTGGCTTGTGACATCCCTGGCACCTACTTGCTGTCCATACACATCTACCTTGGCTTTGGCCGTCTGCTGCGATCCAGAGCTTACTCTCAGTAAGAAACCTGTGCACTCTGGGACAGGTGCCTGCAGGGAAGCTGGTGTGCTTTGAGTAGCACCCCTGAGTGTCTGAACTGGCCTGAAGCTGCCCTCATCAGTAGCTGTGGGACACATCAGAGACAGCCATTCTGAGAATGCTCCTAACTGCACTGCACCCTTCAGCTGGTTGGAGGAGAATGCTACTTTCTTTGCAGTATTAATGTGAGCTACTGTAAAACCTAACATGGATCTGGGCAGGCTGTGCAGGAATTGAAAGGCAGAAGAAGGATTATACTCTTCCCCCCTTCCTGAGAAACCTAGCCAATGCCAGTTATTACTGTACTCAAAGGCTGCAAACTAGAGCCCTGAAACTGTGAAAGAATATGGCCACAGTCCTGACATAGGACAAAGGAACGGGAAGTCCAAGTAGGAGATAGATGGAGAAAGGAAAAGGGAAAGGAAAAGTTCTTTGTTGATTTCAGTTCGACAGTCAGGACCTAAATGAATCTGAGAGGCTTGGGTCAGGGAAGGATCTGAGGCTCAGTCTCTCAGAAGTGAGGAAAGAGAAAGGGGACCAAGGAAAGAGTGCAAGAAATGAATATGTACCTTAGAAGTGTATTGTTTTTCCTCAGATGGTTAGATCCACCTCTCTGTGGGTGTCTGGAGAAGACAGACCCCTGGGACTGAGGTACATGATACCTTCTGGGATAAAGTGGCAGGAGATTTGTATAAGATGAAACTTGTCTGAGGTGTCCTTGGTGACTTGAGGGATTTGTTCCTCCTGGTTGGGGTGGAACAGGACCTGTGGGACACCTGTGCCCGTCTGGAGTGGCAGCTGAAGGCTAGCACAGCTTCCCAAGGGCATATCAGATGGCATCAGCTCCCTTATCTGGGGAACAGAATCAATCCCATGAAAAATGCACATCTTGATGCAAAACTCGAGCTCTGCATGTGCAATTTATGGCTGTTCTAAGAACCTTTAATTCCTATCCACATGCCTGAGATAAATATACCCTGGAGAAAAAAAAAAAAAATCTTTCTTTTCCTTTTTAAACTTCCAGATTTTGACATTTGTGCTCCTAGCATTTAATTTTTAGATGAAGGGAACCTGACTTCTTTATACAGATGAAGGCTACACTAAACTTTTCCCTTATGAAAGATCTTTCAAACATTAGTTGAATAATTTTTGCCCACTTGACCATCTGAGTAATTACTTTAGAATGTCTTCTGCATTTCTTTGGTAGCAGTCAGAGCTCTGTGATAAAGTATTATGTTGAAAAGATATTTTAGAAGGAAAGTATATAATCCTATTAATGGATTTCTTTAAATTCTTTATATGTGTTTTGCAATGAAATAAGCATAACCAGAGCAATTTTTAAAGTTCTGCTTCAGGATTTATGCACTCTTAATGGATGGAGATTATTTCTTTGGATAATATAAATATCCCAAAGATTTAATGAAGCCATAAAGACAATCATTAGACTTCTGTAATTAGAATTATAGTTACAAAAGCTCCAGAGTGCCCAATATACCTGCAATATCTGACTGTTTGAGGGTTTCAGTAAACAGCTTTCATCCAGGGAAAGAACTCAGAGCTGTAGGTGTGGAAATCACCTCCAGCCTGGCAAGAGGGCCATGAGTGTCACCTCTCAAACTGGGCAAACAGGCAATGAAACTGCATGTATGGAGCCCAGCTCCTCCAGGCCACCTGCAGCCTGCTGAGATCCTCTCCATGGGCACTGCTGTGGAGCCTACCTGAAATAAACATCACCTCCAGCTTGTGATAAAGGCCGAAGATGGATCCCTCATTTCCCAGTTTGAGGCTTCTCAGAAGTCAAGTCATGGCCACAGAAATGTTTTGGAAATCACCCGAAGGCCTTGCAGAGCCATACAGGTAGTTGTGGGACTGAATTTGGCCCTGACCCCTCCGTGCCAGTAGGGGAAGGTAACACTTTTTAATGGCTGTTCTGCACGGAGCCGCTTCGCCAGCTCAGGCACTTTGCTCTCATGCAAATGTTTGGTCTGTTCTCTATGCAAAGAACAGCAATGACACAAAGCCCAGTGATGGCTGTGGGAATCCAATCAGAAAACCTGCATAAAGATGAAAGGTCTTACCAACGAGAAGTGAGCTTGCTAAACTGCACCTCCCAATGAATTCGGACAAAACTGAAAAATGTTGTTGATATCAGACCCTTAGGCTGATTACTGAAGCGTTCGATTTTCCAGCATGTCAATTCATCACTGTCTACCTGCTTATATTTAACACTTTCTCCTGTTTCCATCCTGTCTGCTGAGATAGGCAATCTCTGTCACACGGTATCTGCCTCACCAGAAGGTCAATAGAGCATCGTGGAGGCTCACGAGTCCTGTTCCCAAGTCGCCCTGATTCTCTCCACAGTATTGCTGATGGCAGATGGCATTTCCTCGTCCTCTGGCATCTAAAATGTTAATGAGATCAGAGCTTCCATCCTTCACACACTCCAGTGTGTCCTTTTTGGTGCTTTGCAATTATGCAGCTAACCAGTGAACATAAAACCTCTGTGGGGATGGTGGTTACCCTGCACCAGCATTGCCAAAGTGTTGCATTAATCACAGTGGTGCTGATTTCCAGAATCTTCCACCAGCTCGAACTTTTTGAGGTAGATACAAAGCTTTGGGTAACTCAGTCTGGAGCCAAGAGGTTTGAGGTGTACATACAGAGTTTATCTTTGGTTGCAGCTCATCAGCCTTGGCCAAATTATGCAGAGTGGTGGCTCACAACTTCCATATACACCAACCTGCTTTTGGGGCTGCTTGTTAGTAGTTCTCAGTCCTTCCTAACTCAAACCTGTCAGAAGCTGCCTGTGGTACCACATGTGTGGTATGAGACTGAAGAGGATTAAACAACCTCCTCCTTCTCTGCTGCTTGTCAGTGACAGGGGCAGAGCATCTGTACAACCTGTTAGGTTGCCTCCCTGTTTCTATCAGGTTATCCCTTCTTATGTACCTGGATCTTGGCTGCTCAGATCCATACATGTACAGCTTTAAAGACTGACACACCCAGAGAGAGATCAGCCATTGACTGAGTAAAGGCATTCCTTCTTAGAACCTGCCGATGGTCACAAAGAGACCTCACTGGTTTCTTGGACTTGGATCAGATTATTTTCCAGTGTGAGTCCCAACTCAGACTCTGGATCTGGCTCCTTCTGAATGTCAGGGAAATTGGCTTTTTGATAACTGGTTTCTTGCCTTTGTAAAAAAATAATCACACAACTTTCCTGGCTCTTTAAAGTGCCTTGAGATCTATAGTCAGGATGCACTATAGGCATTCTCAGCATGATTTATTTCCTTGCAGAGCCTATCCCTAAGTGGCTCATTGAAGAAACAACTTTTATAAATATGCATAGCTTCTTGGTGCAGAGTTTTTCCTATTCTTTTCAGAATACACAGGCTAAGCTGTTATTATTCACTTTTCCATTTTTAGCATCACCGATTAAATTGCACCACGCTGCTGTGTTGTACCAATTAAAATAACTACTGTCTATTTGGCAGTCCTTTAATGGGAAATGGAATTCACTTCTAGGCATAGATCATGCTAATACATATATCATATGGTATACAATTTATACCATTTTGGAGCACAGTAGCTGTATTAGTGCTTATTCCCTACCTAGCTGTCCTTACAAGCATCAATTTTGTTAATTAAGGATTTTAAACCCTGTGAATTTATAGCACAATTATGTTTTACTTCATAAGTAGGTCTTTACCCCTCTATGACTATTAACAAAGTGTCCACAGACAATTTGCTGGTGGTTCCAAAGGCTGGTGAGCTTTTGGGTGGGGATTTACCCTTTTGCCCAAGCTTTACTCACTGCCTGTCAGCTGTTTGTCAGCAAAACCTAACAGCGAAGACTTTTGACTTAAATCTTATTTTTTTAAAAGAAAAGCCAATTCATCAGGTAGGAGAGACTGCTGCTCACACTCTCGAGTCCTGCCAAAGACAAATGGCTGTAAAAATTTAAAATCAATCATTAACAGATTAGCTGTTGGTCCAAAGTAAATAGCAATCAGCTTATTAGGCATCAGGCAGAGTGAGATAAAGGGGAAGAGTTATTGAAAATGAGGATGTTTGCTGGGACTGTGCTGATGGAGCAGAACAGGGAAAGGCTGTTTCTTTGTTGCTCTAATTACAAATGGAAAATAACCTCCAGTGCTGAACAAGTTGAGCTCCCTGGCTGAATTGAAGGGAGCACAGTGCTTATGTTCTACGTCATGGCTTGATTTATCTTGATTATCAGCAGTTTGCACTCCTCCTGCCCTCCCCAGAAATCCCAGTTTGGCATTCTCTTATACTGAAATAAACACAGCTTTGGGCTCTCCATAGAATGGGATGTTGGGGCTGGGGGAGTTGCCACTGCAGAAATGCCTTTCTTGTCCAAAAATGTGATTTCCATACCAGAAATTCTTCTCGTCTGATGGAGTATTTCTTTTGTGACAGAGCCTCGTTATGGTGAAGCCACAGACTGCTGGTGACTGAATCACAGCTGTCTTTGTGCAGTGGCTGTGTTTGGACTCAGTGAAATTCTGCAGAGCAGATGAATTCAGAAGGCAGCGGATGTTGTAAGGGGAAACAGGGAGATGGACTGGAATGGGGAAAAGACTGAGACAGAAACAATAGAAGTTTTGTAGAAAGCAAAGCTGAGGGGAAAGACGAAGACAAACAATAGCTCACTGTAGAATGAGATGAGGAAGCAGAAAACACAAAGAAGTGAAGGAGGAAGCAGGAGGAAATGGGTAGGCAGGTTAAAGTCCCTTTCATCACGGAAACACTGCAGTGTTTACATGGAGAGTCACTGACCCCCAGAGTGATTTACCAATGCTTGGGGCCGTTTCTCTGACTAGGAATGTTACATCCAGGCTAAGAAGTTATTTCTCACAAAGCAGGCTACCTGGGGATTGTCTCTTCAGCATTCTGAGCCCAGTGAATAGAAAGCTGGCCCATTTGTCTGTTAAGAAATCCTGAAGCAGTGTCTTTCTATTAATGGCATGATTCCACTTGATATAGCTGTGAATCTTCACACAGTGAATGTCCTGAAGGCAACCTCAGGAAACTCACTGCCCACCAACCTGATGCAACCTGTGGTCTCTTCCAACACAGACATGAGGTTACACATTGCTGCCTCCTTCCCAGCAACCATGCAGTGTGGCTGACCTCTGCCTAGTGACTCTATGAATGCAATACAGTGCCAGTGCCCTCAGCTTCAGGCCCTCTCAGCGGAGCTGGTAACACTCTAGTCAGCTTCATTTGAGCAGGTGCCCCTGCACCAAGCTCCAGTAGAATTATATCCTTCCCAGTTATGCGTTTGAGGCTGCCACTTAACCCTGGAGGAAAGTGCCCACTCAGCCATGCTGGTGCTGGGATGGCTTCTCTTTCTGGTCCAGTGCTGTAGCACTATAAGGACACATCTCCAACACGATTCCTCTAGCAAGGATGATTCAGAGGCCAACCACACATACACACAAAAGAGGAGATCCTTTTCTCGTAGTTTCTTATTAAAAAAAATTAAAAATAAAAAGGAAAAAAAAGCAAGGGGGGGAATAAAAGAAAAAGGAAAAAAAAAAAAAGGAGGGAAAAAAAAAGAGACAGGATAAGAAGACTATGACCAAAGAGTGAACTCGTACATGCTTTTACTTAATTTTCTTTAGGAGAAAAATATACCCAGGGCCCTACAGAAGAAAACTACTGTAGTATTCTTTAAACTTTTCCATTAAATAGCTGTGAAAAAAAAACCCCAAAAAACAGGAGAGCAGTTCTTTTTCTCTCCATCTTTTACATTTATTTTTGTCCTTTCTTCCCTGCTTATGTGGTATAAAAAATAAAGTGTCTATCTTCCGTTCATTTTCTGCTGCCTTTGCTTTAAATGAATGTCAAAGATATCCAAGCAAAAATTCATAAAATGGCATAAAATCTGGTTTCAACAGAAAGAAAAAAGTGAGAAGTCTCAGAACAAATACATCCTAATCATTATTTGCCAACATTTTCACAGAAAAGAGCAGTCAGCTGAAATGGTGAAGTAGCAGAAGACTCTTCTCTACATGCTGAAATGACTGAATAAGCTACATGCAGCAAAAATTACTTTGCTGCCTGCAAATTATGGAGTCCCAGGACAGCAGGCCACACCTGAGGGTGACAGAGCTGTGGCAGTCTGTCATCCTTGAGCTAATTCCCTGTGCTCCAGAGAGGAGAGAGGGGTGACACTGCTTTCTTTCTCTCTCCAGCAAGCATTGTCTAAATTATTTACAATGGACAGAGGGACAGCTGTGGGGAGAGGATGGGGAAGCTGGTGAAATGCTGTAGACATTGATCCTGCCAGGATGAAAAGCAGTCTGACTTGCAAACAGAATGGTGGTCTTGCAAGTGTGGAGGGGGGGCCATTTTCCAGTGACATCTTCACAGCTTAGAAGAGGGCTCCATGCACATTATTTAAGTGAATGCAGCTGGTAGTGTGGAGCACTGTATCTCCACATGTATTGTTGGCTCCTTCATTTCCTGCATATCAGTGTCTCTCTGTACAGCACGATGGAAACTGTGTGGTGAACTTTGTGCGCTTGCAGAATTTATCTCCCTGAAGAAAAGTACCAGAATGGATCAACAGCAGACAAAGAGTGGAGGGCTGACGGCTGGCCAGTCGCTGAGATGCTCCACAGAAAATCGAGGAAGGCAGCTGCAGGATTGGCTCTTAATAACAGAGGAAGAGCAGAAGTGGTTGACATTAAGATGGCAAAGAAGCAGTTACACTGGTGACACTTTTACACAAGGGCTGCCTTACTAATTTTTCCAACAACACATCCCTGTTACACAATCTTTGCTTCTTTTAATTAAGTGTTTCAAGAGAAAATAATGGGATCTTAAAGCTTCATGTATTTTGGAAAAGGTAGTAGTAAATTGTGCAGTTTTGACCTTTTCAGCTTTTTGTAATTTGATTGGCTGTCCGTTCTTTTGCCTCCACTATTTACAGCTGCAGTGAACTGTGCAGAAGGGGTAGGGTGGCTGGCCAGCTGAAATACAGAATATTTAAAAGGTTAAAATGCTGCAACATCCTGGTGCCTTCCTCAGACTATATGTGCACTGTAAATTTTGCTGCATTGAGCACATAAAGGATTGAGAAATTAAATGACTTCATGAATCATTTTTTGTGGGACAACAAATGTGAGGAAAATGGGGGAAAATGGTAGCACCCTGACCCCAGATCTGGGAGGCTTTTCTTTTTTGGTGTTTATTATTTCTGCTGCAGTAATAGATGAAAACTGCCTCTGAAACGCAGGATGATGTTAGCAGGCACTGAGCATCTACAAGTCACACAAAGACAAACCCTACCCCAGATAGCTTGTAATCAAAGCATCTTGAATCCATTCAACAGGTGACTAAACAGAGGTGGTGACCTTCTTAGGAATAAATATTTCTTTTTTAGTGTACCAGAGGGAGATCTTAGGAAAAACACAGTATACTTTGAAAGTAATTCCTTAGCAGATGGAGACGGTAACACAGAGACATTAATAGCCATGTAATGAGTCCAGAGGGCATCTGAGGGGCAATGTCAAATAATTTGGTACCCAGGCAATATGCTCAGGAGATTGACAGAAAGCTATCGGGGCAACAGGCGGTCAACAGAATCTCAGACCAGAATAGCAGCTGAGATATTCATAACTGAAAGAAAAAAGCATCAGATTTTGGTCCTTCCCTTTGTCATCAATAATAAGTCTGGTGAGCAGTGTTTGATTCTATGGAAACTCTTCTCAGCAAAAAACCAAAATGCTCAGGGCAGATCAGGAAAACAATGGTCAAAGCTGAGCTCCCTGGTCCCTCTCTAGGAACACAAGACCCACAGAAATGTTTATTTCATGTGCAAGACAAGTTGAAAAGTGATATCAAAGAGATTAGCTTTCTGGTGCTGTGTACACCGTTATGGCAGAGTGTCTGCTGCTGGCGTTTTGTGCTGAGGCTGGAGGAGTGAGGCTGAGTCCCAACTCCCTGCCCTGAGGCTACAGGAGTTCACACACGGCTACACACAGCAGTGGGGAACACAGGAGTGCTGTAGGTGATCAAGTGGGAGACAGATACCAGCAGAAAGAAATGATGAATAAACTGGAGTCACAGAACCAATCCACAACTGGGACTGATGGTGAAATTTTCACTGTGTTAGTTCTTGTTCCCTGCACTCCTGGGAGTGGAAAGGTTCATCTAGTTCCAGTTGTAGCTCTGGATTAAAGTTGGAAGTGTGAGGAGAAAAGACTGTTACCATGGCCAGGTGCTGGGGAAATTTCCTCAGAAGGAAATGCCTGTACTCCTTTTGATCCATCATTTGAAACAAACTCATGATCTTGAGAGATTTTTTTCTGCAACCATTAAAACTGAATGTTTTCATTTGTTCAGATAGGCTCTTTCTGGAGAAGCTGCAGCTGCTGGGACAAACAAGCCTCCATTCTACTGTGCTGATCCCTCTGGGACCTGGGGGTGATTGACAAGGGGCTCTGGTTTGGGCAGACTTGTACCGAGAGGTGCAGAAGCTGATGCTTGCGTTTCAGTCAGAGCAGTCTCTGCAGCACTGAGCCAGGGGAATTTTCCCCCTTCCTACAAGCATCGAGAGGCAGAGGAAAGTGTTCCCAGCCTGTCTGTGATGGCAAGGCGTGCAGACAGCCCACAAAGCCTTCTGCCCCAGGGTGTCTCACCCTCCTTGGGCTGCCCTCAGTAGCAGCAACAGAAAGGCCATGCAGGAGATGGGATCTGTTGAGTTAGCTGGGGCATCCTCACTGGAGGGGCAGGAGGTGCAGACAAAGAGCATCATCGCTGAGGAGCACAGGTGAGCCGACATGCTGCAGGGCTCCTCATGCCCACGCATCCTTGGATGTGCCAGCATGGAACTCCCGATGCTGCTCTGTGGAGGGAGGAGATAATTTGGCGTCCTCTCAATCGTTACAGCTGACCCTGAGTTTCGGCAGCTCAGCGACCCAGCGCTTGCCTCCTCCTGCCCAGTCTGCTCCTCAGCTGCTCTGGGATGGCCTCCGGTATTTACACTTCAGGGAGGATGGGAAGGCATAACCGGGGCAGGCTATGAGGTTTTGCGGATGCTGTACTTTGATGCTTGCTGGGTCCCGGAGGGCAGTTCCGAGGGCAGTGGTGGCTCGGATTGCCGTGAGGGCTGAGGGAGGCCAGCGTCCATCCCCGCCTGGCCCATGCTGCTCTCCCGAGGAGCCTCCCTCTGCCTTTCTGTTCTAGCAGCGCCCATCGGCAGAGCCATCCGCACGGCAGCGTGCGTGTGCGCCGGGCAGCTCTCCCTGCACAGACAGGCACCGAACCGTGCGGAGTCGGGAACCTGGCCCCTGCGCCCTCTGCTCTCCGCGCAGCGTCCGAGGAGGGCGAAGGAGGCTCCGGACCCGGGAGGCAGCAGCCGCACGCCCCGGGGGCACCGCCGCCCCCCGCCGCAGCTCGGGGCCGCCTCATTTTCATCCACTGCTCAGATATATTTACTTCTCGGGCATTTCCCTAACCAGAATTGACTGCGCTATAATTGCCTATTTCTTTGGTCCATTGGCTGTTAACCTCGCCGCGCGGCGGGCGCAGGCGGGCGGAGGCGGGCAGGAGGCAGGCAGGAGGCAGGCAGGAGGCAGGCAGGAGGCAGGCGGATCCTGGCAGGCCCTGGCTGTCAGCCTGACCCCGGCCCGAGCGGGCTGCCATGACGACGGCGACAGATGTCAGCCCCCGCGCCCGCGGATCCATCCCTCGACGGCGCCGCCGCGCTCGGCCACGCTCCTGCCAGCGTCCCCGGCCCCATCATCTGCTCCGTCTAGCGGGGAGAGGAAAACATAAAAGAAATGAAATGAATTTGACCTCTGTCTTTCGAGTGACTCCGGCGCGGTGCTGAATCCCTGCGAGTGCCTCGTATGAATTTGAAAAAATTACATTAGGAATAACATTTTGAAGTGAAATGACTCTTGTAATGTCAGCCCTCCAGAAACATGTTATTTCAAATGTCAGATACGCAGCAGTCATTTGCTATTTTCCGGATGTGTCCGGAGGTTATCTTCACCTTGGGTGCATTTCAGGTAAATGATTACAAAGAAGCTGCCTGCGGAGCACACAGAGCAGCACTGCCTGTGCCTTTCGCCGCGCTGCAGCCAGGACACCTCCTCTGGGGCTGCGTTAGAGCAGCACTGCGATGAGAGATGATAAACAACACTCCAAAGCGACAGCATCTCTCCTTTTTCACAGCCGTGCCAGCGTGGGACGACTTTTCCTGGTCTGGAGTCCTCTGGCAGGAGACGAGGATCCTGGGGGAGCAGGGATGGGCCCCCCCTTGCCTGTCCCCTGGGACTTGCTCACCTCTATGCAAATAATTTCACGGCCAAACTCTACAACTCCCTGCTAACATTTGCCAATGCATCAATGTCATCCCAGCAATGTTACACGTGTCTGACAAATAGAGAAAAACCCAAACCCCACAGGCTTTGGTTCATGCCTGCCACCGGATGCATCTGCTGGCAGATTTGAGAGACAGCCCCTCCCGAATCTGCAGAGATGGACAAATCTCTAAGGGAACTCGTTCATTTAAAAAAAACAAACCCAAAACTAAACAAAAACCAACCAACTGACCAAACAAATAAACTAGAAATCCAAGAAAACAAAAACAAAACCAACCAACTAACCAACCACCAAACAAAACCAAAACAAAAAAACCCAAACAAAAAAAAAACCCTAACAACCAGACCCCCCCAAACCCAAAATATACTGCTGAAGGTGATTATAGTAAAAAGAATGTCTTGAGATTTCAATGTGATATGTCTGTATCTCTGCTGTGGGATATTTTATTGCAGTTTTGCCCTCAAGTGAAGCTGACAGAAGCCAGACTTGCAATTTAAATCAATAAGAACCCTTTACCATGGCCATAAAATACTTGACTAAACCTTCGAAGTGGCCACAGTTGAATGCGCAGTGAACACAGCATAAATGCTCCTTGAGATGTATTGTGCTAGAGCACTGCTGACGTCGTGCTCTGAAGAAGTGGTGCCCAGGCACCACCTGGGAGCCAGGCAGAGGGGCTCAGCTTCTCTGGAGTGCCAACAGGGTTGCTGTCAGTCAGTGCCCACAACTGGCATGCTGCCCTGTGCTGTAGATGCTTGAGGGGCCTGGAGCACAGCCCTGTGAGGAGAGGCTGAGGGAGCTGGGGGGGGGCAGCCTGCACAAGAGGAGGCTCAGGGCAGACCTCATTGCTCTCTACAACAACCTGAAGGGAGGTTGTAGCCAGCTGGGGTTGGGCTCTACTGCCAGGCACCCAGCGACAGAACAAGGGGACACAGCCTCAAGCTGTGCCAGGGCAGGTCCAGGGTGGATGTTAGGAGGAAGTTGTTGGCAGAGAGGGTGATTGGCATTGGAATGGGCTGCCCAGGGAGGTGGTGGAGTGCCCATCCCTGGAGGTGTTGAAGCAAAGCCTGGATGGGGCAGTTAGTGCCATGGTCTGGGTGATTGGCTAGGGCTGGGTGATAGGTTGGGCTGGGTGAGCTTGGAGCTGTCTTCCAACCTGGTTGATTGTATGATTCTATGACATCCATGGTCCTCAGTTTTCCCTGCCTGATGGGTGTCCTGGGGTGGGGAGACATCCCCAAAAGTCCTGTAGTGTGTTACTGAATGTCTTCGTGATGGCTGGGGAAACACGAGGGAAGTGTGGCTGCATCAGCAGTAGTTCCAGGGCCAAGTCCTCTGTTACATAAAGCCTCATTTTTGCACTGGGGAGCAAGTCTGCACGACTTAGAAGAGCTGTAGTCTTTGAAAGGTGAATGGTGTCTGCATGTCTGTCTGTCTGTCTAGATTTTTGGCATGTGCATGCATGTGTAAGTCTCTGTGTATATCCAGGCAAAAGCCTGTGTAAGAGCAGAAAAATCTCTGAAGGGATAAGCCTAGTTTGGGTAACTCAAAGCATTTGACCATTTTATGTTTAATGCTTACAGTTAGAATATCCAAAGTTGAAGACTGACACTTTCCCCTTCCTGCAAAAAGCAGTAGGGAAACAAGTGAAGTTTCAGTCTGTGTCCTGACTTTGCAGTTGTTTGTGACAAGTCCTTGGGATTCTCTAAGGAGAAATCTGTGTGGTTTTCCCTTCTGTTTGTAAAGAAGTTTTTCATTTAAACAAACTGAGTATGAAGCACTACTTTATTATTGGATAAATTATTTCACTAAAGTCTCTGGCCCAGTGGCTTAAATGTCATTTGGATGTGGTGCTTGGGATATGGTTTAAGGGTGAATCTTGTAGAGTAGGGGTGTTGGTTGGACTTGGTGATCCTGAGGGTCTTTTCCCACCTGAATGTGTCTGTGATTCTGTGATATTTTCCGGTGCATGATTAGTTTTGGAGCTTGGATCTGCTACCTTATTTTCTGTAATCCATTAGTAAGGAAATTACACATTTCTGCAACCCCAGGGGCAAGCCAAAAATGCCACAGATGTATATGCACCTGTGCCAGTGTGTGTGGGTAAAAAAATGCCTCTCCATAGATTCACATTGTAAAGCACAGGCTACTCACATGGTGTTCATATAGATACTGAATGTGCCTTCTGGGCTGAGAAGTGTAGCACATGCACTGTTTTATAGTGCATTGTCCTCAAGTAAGTGGCTGCTGTTACATTCCACTGAGAAGGTTTGCTCAGGTGTGTCTGGTTTGCTTCAGTGATCTGCCACTGCAGCTGCTCAGCCTCCGTCCTTCCACATCCAGCTAACCTACGTGTCCTGGCATCAGGCACTGTGCTTCCTGCTTTGCTGTCTCCTGCCCTGGCTAAACTGAGCAGCAGTGTGCCCTTGGCTGCAAAGGGCAGAAGTAAAACCCTCAAATTACCTAGAGGGACTAGATGAGTCTTATGCTGCAGGAAATATCACCAAGAGCACATCTTAACTCTAAACTCTGTGGTGCAGAAGGATAAAATATGCAACAGGGGAAATAATCAGATGAAGGAGGATAAAATATAAAATGTGAGTTCTTTCAGTGCATTACTTCAGACAGTAAGTGTTTGTCGTAGCTCACACCTTGTTTACTAGTTAGGCAGTGTTAGTTTGGGTAAGTGATTGTGGATTTGAGAAAACAATCTTTCTCTTTCATCCCATTACTGGAGACTCCACACGTTTGGGCATGGACACCTGAGAAATGTTTTGAAAAAATAAACATCCAGACTTGTGTTGAGTTTATCTGTTTATATTTTATTCCTCCTTTCCCTTGAACTAGACTGGTAATGAAAGGCATTCCTCTGTCACTGGGCAGCTGACAAGAAGATACACAGCTTTCTGACGTGGGCCCTGAATGCCTCCCTTCAGTCTTTGGCTTACATAGACATGATTGTTCAGAGAGAGAGACTAAATAAAGGTCTGGGTTTTACAATCTTTAATTTGCTGTAGTGCACCTTTAACATTAAAGAAGGAAATTGCCATGATGCTGCTATTTCTTCCTAGGAATTTGTCTGCAAATCCATCAAGCCAAAATCAAACATGATACAAGAGCAGGATTCCCAGTCCCTGCTTCAGTACCACTTCCATCTTGGAGGCAGGAGAAAGAAAGGGTAGAAGTGGACTTCTGAAGCACTAATTCCAACTCTAATCTCAACTCAGTCTTACAGGGAATGGCTGGAAGCCCTGGAAGGGACACCAGGGAGATGAATCCTGCAGCAGAAGTGACAGCTTCACTTTGTTTCTATGTAATCCCACAGTTTCTAAGTAGGGAAGATCTAGCAGCATCCCAGAAACAGTAGATCTGGAGGGAAGGATGCTCTTAATCCTGAACATTTTACTGCCAAAAAACCATACCAGAAAGGACACACATCCTGAACACAGCTCCCCCACAGTTTGATCTTGAAGCAATCGTGAACCTAGGATTCAGTGAGGTTGCTTTGACACTGCCTGCATTTGAGTTGAGCTTTATTTTGTCCATATGCTCCCTCTCAGAGGCTTTGCCATCGATCTCCTCCCCAGCTGTGATTCAGAGAGATACTCAAAGACAAAATCCAGTGAAACACATCTCATAGGAAAGAGTTTTTCATGACTAATGGATCGTTTCCTTCTGCAGTGAAGTGTATGCTGTAATCTACAAAGGAGTCTGCAGTCCAAGGTGGGTGACATTCCTCAGTGAAGGTCACAGCACTCTGTAGAGGCACTGACACAAAACACATTTCATAGAGCAAAATGGAGCTCATGGTTTGACACAGACATATCCTCAATTTGTCACGTTGTTTTCTACCCTAACTTGATGGTCAAAGCAGCTGGCCAGGTGTGAGCAGGGATGTGATCTATGTCTCTTCAACAGCTGCAGTAATTTCCTTGTCCCTCCACAAAGTCACCCGTTCCGAGACGATGGCAGCGCTGGTGTGCTGCTGCCCTTCCGCTGCGTGGAGTGGCAAGCTGCTTCCTTCTCCAGTGAGCCCTAATCTTCCACAGCCTGCTGTGATAAAAGCTTACAGGCCATGGCACCTGCTCAAAACAATTATTTTCGTAGTTGGATTTGGGCTGTGACATGTGAGGTGGCTAAACTAATCCCAGGAGCAATGGGATTCTGAAAGCAAAATATGATTCAGAGGGCATTGGCTAGGGTTTGGAATTCACAGGATGTCAGGGGCTGGAAGGGACCTCCACAGATCATTCAGTCCACCCCCCTGCCAGAGCAGGACCAGACAATCCAGCTCAGGGCACACAGGAACGGCTCCAGAGAAGGAGACTCCACAACCTCTCTGGGCAGCCTGTGCCAGGGCTCTGGGACCCTTACAGTAAAGAAGTTGCCTCTTGTGTTGAGCTGGAACCTCCTGTGCTGCAGCTTCCATCCATTGCTCCTTGTCCTATCCCAGGCAGCAGTGAGCAGAGCCTGTCCCCCAATCCCTGACCTCAGCCCTCAGATAGTTATAAACATTAATCAAATCCCCTCTCAGCCTTCTCTTCTCCAGACTAAGCAGCCCCAGGTCCCTCAGCCTCTCCTCAGCAGGCAGTACTCAGTGCCCTCAGCATCCTCGCAGCCCTCTGCTGGACATTCTCCAGCAGATCCCTGTCCCTCTGAAACTGGGGAGCCCAAAGCTGAATCCAGCACTCAGTACTGAACTCAGTACTCTCCACCTCTTTGGGCAACCCACTCCAGTGTCCCACCACCCCCCTGGTGAAGAACTTCCTACTAATGTCTAATCTACATCTCCC
>VWYK01014043.1:0-15677 GCA_013399775.1 Semnornis frantzii
TACCATTCTATGATTTTATGGAATCCATAATCAGGACTAGTAGTATCATAAAACTAAGAGCAACTTACACACTATACAGTGAATTAGAGATGGAAAAACCTCAGTTATCCTTCTAGCACTGTGATTAACTAATTTGCTGTGTATTAGAAATCACCTCCTCTTCATGTGTGACCTAGCAAGAAACACAATTCCCCTTACTGATACAGGGAAGACATGGTACCTTCTACCTTCCCAGCAGTGTTTTAGAGGGAGTCTCCACTTTCGCAGCACAGTCTTCATCACTGTAGGTGCTGTAATGTGTGATGAATGCTCAGCTAGAACTTAACTCTAATTACATAGCAATTACTTTTTTCAGTACTTCACACAGCATGCTACTAATAGTAAGTGTAGTGTAAGACAGCACTGGAGAAGCTATTTCTTCTAACAGTCAACAAAATTCTGTGCTCTTTTTTGGTAGATCACTTGGCTATCTCAAAATACATAGACAAGCCTGTGTTCTCCTTTCTTAAATATAGTTAATTTACAGGCATCACACGAGTAATCTCTAGACACTGGGAAGTCACTGCATTGCCAGTCAAGTGGAATCTTCCCATCCTTGACCAAAATTGTCCTCAACACTACAATCAGCTCGTGTTATTACTCTGAATGTAAATATCTTCCCAGATGACAAGAGCTCAGTGTTTGTTGTTCCTTTTTAGATCCCACATCAGTCTCCTTTCACACATGTCTCATTTCATTTATCCTCAAAAACCATTCTAGGACAATTTTCTTTTTTCACTGCATGCACATCATCCCCATAGTTGAAATTTTAATCTAGGCACTGCCTTCTTCTCTGTATCTTTGTGTTTTCTGCATCCAGTCCACTCTAACTTTGAGGTTTCCACTACAAACTTGGACTGTACAACTTGTTTTACTTGCCTACTCACTAATCATTAAATAAAGGAACACAGAGGCATTCTGATCATTGTCCTCAGTTACTAGCACAACTTTGTATTCTTTCTGCCAAATAGTTCTTGAAAGGTTTATCTTACTGCAGCAACAGTAATGCCTACATTCTTACAAGTTGCCTACAACACAACCCACCCCCCCAGCCCAGTCTTGGATTTTAGCCTTCTTTTTGTTTCTCTAAAGGACTAATATGACAAGGCTCTTCTCCCTTTTAACTTCTACTTCAAAAGTTCAGGTTTTATCTACTCTGTCTCCTAAATGGTGCAGAAAAATGCATCCAAATGTAAATGAAACTTAATAACTGATGAAGAAACATTAGTTTCAGTCAGAGCATGTGCTTTTTTCCTGTAAACAGCTTTAGCTCACACAAGACACATACACTTGAAAGCAAATTGCCTAGTAGAGACTTAGCATCGTCATCCTTTTATTGACTTGAGAAAATGGCTCCAAGTAGCTAAGAAACCTACAGTGCAACTTACTAATTTTAACCAGAAGACTTGACTCATATTCCTGATATGTGCATCAATCTCTTATTATAGTCAATACTTCAAAACCAAGGAATATTTAGTATGGCTAAGAAAATTTCTTCCTTGGAAACAAAGCCACAGCTGTGTAGTTGTAGTACTAAATGAATCATTCAAGACAAAAACTACATGCACTACCACCCTATTCTTAAAGTACCATCATTTGCCATGAGGTTCCCAAACTGTTGTTCACAGCTTGGATAAGAGAGGTTGAAAGGTTGTGGCAAGTAACAACTGATGACTATAACAGTACTAAAATTAAATTCAAAAGGCTACCACAGGAGCTCCAGATGGAAAAAAAAACACAACATGAAAATCAGACTAAAAGGGATTGTAAAATCTTATTAGGAAACATAAGCCTGCCTAGTTGCAGGTTC
Organism: Semnornis frantzii; assembly: GCA_013399775.1. NCBI lineage: Eukaryota > Metazoa > Chordata > Aves > Piciformes > Ramphastidae > Semnornis > Semnornis frantzii. The sequence continues at coordinate 1,850 of VWYK01014043.1, forward strand.
AACAGACTATTAGTCATAAATAAAACAAGTCATGTGAAGTGCCTATTTAAATAAATGGTTTAAGACACTCATCTTTAAGCAAAACCCAGTCTTATCTCTCAGTTTCATCACTGACATCCTTAAAATTATAGATCCATTGCACAGAACAAAAAATTTTTTGCACTGGACTCATAAATCACAATTTCCATTCATTGCAGTGCTCATGGCTTAAAATTAACAAAGTCTTATTAAGATCAGTGGTTGCTGAGGTTTTGATTTTTTAATCAAATCCAGAATAATTCACTAACTGTTCTCATGATTTCAGTCTCCATCCCACTCCTACTTTTCTGGAGATCATGATTGATAGCAGTCTCACCGTTAAGTGCCCTTCATGATGATCAGGGAAATGTATGAATAAATACTCTGTGGCTACCAACTGCATTATGGAGTCACCCAGGAATTCCATCCTCTGGTTGTGGCCTCTGAAAAATGAGACATCAATGCAGCAAAATCAATAAGCACTCAGGGAGGAAAAAAACCCAGGATGCACACACACATTAAAATAGAGCGATCTGAATTCAGCCTTGCTCGTTTCCAAGTGCATTTAAAGCAATTTTCCAGTGTTAACCAGGTAGGATGAAAACACAGTTCATTACTGTTGTAACACCAGCTTTGAGGGAGAAAGCAAGTAATCCAAGTGCACTAGATCAATGCAATTATTAAGTCGCAGATGTAATTATTAGATCACAGATCTAATAATGCAATTATTATATCACAAATCTAATACAATTGCAATTACTAGACCACAAATCTGGGTCTAATTGAAGGAGAAGGGCAGCTGACATCAAGTTTATATTGGGTCTGTACCTGCAGCTTATTATAAGAAAGTGAACTAGTGAATGCAGTGACTTCAACAGAGAAAGAAGTCTGTCCATTTGAGAAAATTAAAAAGATCAGGGTATAAACTCATGTGAGACCATGGACTGGGGAACCACTGCTATGGCTCTGCCATTTGCTTTAAAATAGGGCATGCCACCTCTGCACACAACAGAACATGGGGGCTGCACTCAGACCAAAGAGCATGGGTTTACTTCTTTCCTCTGCCCATATGTACTTCCAAGGATGTCTTCCTACTGTCTGAAGAGTGGTATGCAAATACCAATGCTGCAGGAAGCTCAGAAGAAACACTGGGATGGCTCTCTAACTCCCTGTATAGTCTTTCACAAGGTATCCACTACTGACTACTGTCAGAGACAAGATATGGTGCCAAGTGGACTTGAAAACAGAGCTGCTCTATTCTCTTCTGGAGAACAGATGCATTAGCTAGAGTTTGTTTAAAAATAAAGCAATCTGGGATGCTAACAGAAGAACTGACAGAGCTACATGAGGGCTCTTGCTATATACTCACAGAGTCAGATGGTTAAAGCCTACTGTCCTCAGAGTGAATGCACGAGCTAGAAGTCGAACGTGAGTAAAGATGACTCCAATTGCCTCTTCAAACTCTGTAAGCTTTTGAAGAACTGGAGAGGTCTCAATGAGTTGTCTGTCAGTATTGGACTCCTGCAACTGTAAATAAATAGAAGTGAAAATAATTAGAAGCTGATGCTGTTGTAGAACTTCTCAGAGAAAAGCAAGCCTTCTGCAAACCAAGGGCAAAGAATACAGTGAAAGAGTCGTTCTGTGGAAAGCTGAACTGAGAAAACCAAGTTTCTTCTGGCTTTTTGGCTTGGGTAAGTGCTACTTGAAGACGTGGGCTGTGTGTTTCTTCTGGCTTTTTGTCTTGGGTAAGTGCTACTTGAAGATGTGGGCTCTGTGTTTCTTCTGGCTTTTCGTATTGTGTAAGTGCTACTTGAAGATGTGGGCTGTGTTGTATGTTTTTTTAACAGGTGAGGCATTTATAACACATTGCCTATAGGTCTTGTCTCTGCACATGGATAGCATGGGCTACTTTCACAACATATGCACAACTGTTCATATCTGAGTTGTCTATTGTTATTGCATTATTTGCAACTGAGCAACAGATTCAGAAGTTTAGAATAGGGCTGGCTGATTGACAGCACACCAAGATGAGAAAAAACCCAAATTTATTTCATTCATTCTCCTTCAGTATCAAAAAATCAAGAATATATATTTAGTGTATGACATTCAAAAGGGCACAATAACACAAGAAAATTAAAGTTATCACTTTAGCTATCTTTTCTTATCAGTTTCTTGTCTGATGTCCTTGATGTGGTGACACCTAAATGGCCTTTTGGAGCTGTGAGATAGCTTAAGCATCTTGCCCAGCCACTCTGGGCATCTCTTTTGTATAGCAATGCTTTAGAGCAGGAATCATCCAGTTGAAGATACCTAAGGGAAAAGTATGAATTGTCACAATTTTTTTAAAGTGGCATAAAGAACTTTTTTAGTTTGTTGCCTGCCCCTCTTTCTACTTCTTGATTTGTCTTTTTTTCTTAAACACTCCTGAGCTTTCAGCTGAGTTTCATACAACTACCTATCCTGGCACCAAAATCCCACACTTGGGTGGTAATGGTCAGTTTGGAGTTCAAATTGCATGCGGAGCTGAAACCGCTTTTTGCTTCCTCATGCACAGTCCTTTATCTACGTAGAATTTAATCTGGGTTTTTATTCCATACTCTTGCATTCTCACAATCAGACTGCATTTTTTCAGCCTGCTGTTGTCCCTGCTACCCTGAGTAATTTGGTATTGTCAACAAACTGCCACTTCACTCCTCATTCTCTTCCCTGAGCTGTGGATGCGAACAGCCTGTACTTCAGCAAAGATCCCTAGGGAAATCTGTCAGCTATCTCCATCCCTTGTAAAGATGTGGTCATTTCACTCCTTTTCTCCATGTTCCGTGTTTCAGCCATTGTTTTAAATCTTCTGAGGACTGACAGTATTCACTTGGGTGGCTTTTTTATTTTATTTATTATTTCTTCCTTGTTTTTTTTTAAACACATTTTACAAAGTATTTCATGACTGCCTTTCCAACAGCCTCTTTGGAAACTCAGCAGACGGTATTACCTGCATCATCACATGTTTTTTTGTCTCCTCAAACATCTGCTCATTTGGGAGGCAGGATTTGTCTTTACATCTTGACTTGTTCTAAAAACCCCATGCTATCCAGGTGACTACTAATTTTTTTCAGCACTATTTCTACTGGTTTGACTACTGCCAAATAACAGGGTAGGAGGCCTTCAGTTCTGTATATCTTCTCTACCTTACCCAGAGCTTTTTTGGTTTTTTTAGTTGGCATCTCATTTATAGTATAGTTAGGATGACTTTAAATTACTTAAATTTTTTTTTTCAGGCTAGCTGTACCCAAAGACCAACCTAAGAAGGCTGTGTTTTCCCTGCTGGCAAACAGAAAGCTAGGATGGCTTCTGGGACATTGTAGAAAGTAATTTTTCATCACACAAATTAAGGCAGTAGCAAGAAATTATAAGCTCCATACATTGACTGTCTCAAATTTCTAAGCAGAGGCCAAGTCTTCTTTGTGAAAGCAGGGATAAAAAGGTTAAAATGAAGTAAGAGAAAAGAAAGAAACCCTGAGTAAGAACAATCTTCTCGGGAGCTTATGCAACCATGCAGGATAGCTGCTGCTCAATCTCCAAAGTTTATCTTCCCATTAAGACTCTTTCCTATTGACACTCAGAGAGTTGGTTGTAAAAATGCTTCATGTGCACCAATTTGTTGCTGAAGATTTTGTCTATGTGCCCACTGCAAAATCCATACAAATGTACAAGACATTCCAGATGGAGACCTCAAAGTGACCTCCTGCTGGATGGGTGTACTCAGAAAAATATTTCAAAGGATTTGAAATGACTGCACCAAATAGCAGAGACTTGGCTGGACAAAAGAAGCCTCTCAGATGTTCATACGACCCTGAAAACCTTACTGACCGGAATGTGATGACAGCTATTCCTGTACACTTGGAAAATGCTCACATTTGCTGTGAAGACAAGGAGCTACAGTGCAGAGAGGCTCTGTTATCTGCTCTAGGTCTCTCACAGAATTCAGTCAGGGAACCAGGACTGGGTAACCATTTTCCCAACTCCCAGCTTTGTAAACTAACAATTTATGAGCTTGTATCCTTGTCGTGGTAGGCCCAAGCAGGCCAAATTGGGCTTGTACCGCTCCTGGCTTGCCCAGGCATGTTTTTCTGCTTCTCCCTCCTGCTGTTTTGGGGAGAGCAACCGCGGGAAAAGGGACAAAGAGCCTGGAGCCACTAAGTCTGGGGTCTGTGGCCTGCCCAGACCCTGCTGTAAACAAGGTGCACAGGGTTGCCTTGTGCAAGGCTGTGTTCTGCCCAAAAAAGGGTAAAGCAAGCCTATGGCTTCACCCAATATGGCCAGATCTTGGCTGCCATCTGACTGGCTATCCCGTGTCCAAAAGCCCATTAATCTCGGGCTGTATTGGATAAAAGGAGATCAGCAGGGAGCACAGACGCCTTTGCCATTACAAGGTGTGTCTGTGCCTGCTGCCTCTGATACCTCCACGCATTTGGCCTGCACAGCTGGCACGACACCGTGCCCAGACTGTACACCGCAAGACATCCAGAAGCCCGGGGAAACTCTAAAGCCTCTGATGGCTACCAACAGCAACCCTGCCTTGGGTACTGTCAGATATTTTTTGTGAGTAAATACCGAAAGCCTCTTGTGATTGTTGGCTGCCTTCTGCCCTAGGCAGAGAGTTGTTCCTTGTGTCCATCTAGTGAGCAAGCAGCGCCCTGGCCGCAAGCGGTATACTGACCGCAAAGCCTTCTCTTCCAGTTTAAATTGAGTTCAATTAATGTTTATATCTAATAGTTACTTCTAGATCCTATTATAGCCTGTATATAGTTTCCATAATGTTGCAAAGAGCCTGTTATTATTATTATTATTAAATGGTGATCGGGGTAATGCAAGTTCTGAATATTTAATATTAATAAACTCTATGTTAATATTTAAAAAATATCATCTCGCAGTAATTAATTACCCTAGCCCCGTAACAATCCTTCAGTACATGGAGGATAAATTTGCCTTCAGACATCATCATCATTTCAGTGTTTAATTGGTACTAAAGCCACAAGAATCATCAAAACAACCATGGCACCATATGCACAAAATAAAAATAACTCAGACTAACACTCTCGTTGCATTTAATTGATGTGTCTTCCTCCTATTAAAGTTTCAGTATTAATTTCAGGTTGACAAAAAGATATACAAAGATTGATTTTGTACCCTTTTTCCCCCACCTTCAAGAAGAAGAACAAGAAGCTGCCAAAATGTTACCTCTCACTAGATTTATCATACAAGCAGAGTTATATATCAAACATGGACCAAGGAAAGGGGAGTGATTAATCTTTAGAGAGAGATTAATTATTTATTTAAAAAACAAAAAACAACTAACCCAAAATCAAACAGAAAAGTAAATATATAAGCTCTGTTGGCTACTTTTTAGCAGGGCTCCTGATGTGTCATGACAATGGAAAGCTATGGAAAAGCATCCCTGTAAAGAAAAGAGAGCTGTAAAATTTATTACAGAAAGGGCTACACTTACTTGGAGTGGGTGTAGTGGATAATTAAGCCATACATCCCGCAGGTCCTGCAAACATTGAGAGATGCCTTTAATGCTCAAGGGAGTCATTTAACAAATTCCACAGTACTAAATAAAATGTCATTACTTGAAATACTGAACTATTTCAGATGCTGACTCTGCTTATTGCAAATTCAATAGCGCTGGCAAACTAATTTTTAAAATCGTGTATTTGCTGTTCAAACTGCCTGTAGTTCTCCCAATTAGCTTATGTCAAAGGGGTGGAAAAATCCTTGAACCAAATAAAAAGTGGTTAAAAGGAAGGAAAAGATTTGTTTAAGCCTCGGGACTAACTTTATTTGCAAGTACTCTCCTCAGTAGCAAGTTTGACTTCACCAGAGGCAAGGACTTAAAAAAAAAAAGATAAAAAGCCCACTTATTTTCTTCTATTTCATATAGGCTTCCTTCACTACAGGCACTGAGCAGCAAATAAACACTGAGTTGCAATAGGTTTCTAAATACTTTTATTTCTAAAATAAGCTTTGCCATTTCGTAGACTCAGAGACATTCAAGAAGGAAAATACTGTTTAAGTCACCTAATCTCCACTGTCATGTGTATTGTCCCAGTAGTATGTACTAGTTAATTTCCTTAGCCATTAGGTGGGATAAGTTCATAGTATGATGGGGGTTGGAAAGGACCTCTGGGGATCATCTAGTCCAAGTAGGTTCATCAAGAGAAGGCTGCACAGGATCGCTCCCAGATGAGTTTTGAAAGTCTCCAAAGAAGGCTCCACAACCTCCCTGGGCTGCCTGTTCCAGCGCTCCATCACTCAAAAGCAAAAGGTTTTTCCTTATGTTTAGGTGGAAATTCCGTGCTCTAGTTTGTGCCTGCTGGCCCTTGTCCTATCACTGGGCACCACTGAAAAGAGCCTGGCCCTATCCTCTTGTCACTCACCTTTTAGATATTGATAAGCATCAGTAAGATCTCCACTCCTTCTCTCCCCAGGTCTCTCAGCCTATCCTCGCAAGAGAGACAAGTCCAGTTCCCTAATCATCTTTGTACTGATTAACTAGTATTGATCTAAGATACAGTATGCAAGAATTGATTAGACTTTAATTATGTGATTGTGAGGATGTTGGATGAAATCCCTTGTAGTTTTTTTCAAAGAGATGCTTAAAATTTTTAGGGCCAAGACAATTTAACCATGAAACAGGAAATCTCCATGTGCATCATTTCCTCAAAGCATGCCACCTGGATTCACAGCACTCATCTCTGTGGCTACAGCAGCACTTTAAATGGAAGTCTGTAGGCTTCCCACATCACCTGCTGCTTCCTGCCTAAGCCAACCAACAAACAGCACACTTAAGGAACCATAATTTTTTTTGCCTGAACCAGTGAAGTTTCCAGGATGTAAGCACAACAGGGGTCTTCTCATTAATTTGTGATTCTCAAGTAAAACAGCAGACAAGAAAGCATGATCTCAATTCCTTTTAAAATGAAAATCAAATCATAGAAATATATAAGTACCTTGTCATTGAAGAGTAAACGTCCAAATAACTGTTTTGCTTCTTCTAGGCTCCCCTCTAGATAAACAGCTCCTACATGAGGGGACCAATATGTCAAAGATCAATAATGCACTATTACTTAGAAATTACTACAAGCAAGAAAGTCAAATATGTCTGCCTCCTTCATCTCCAACACATTTTATGTTTTGAAAGTGTGCTATCCTAACTTTTGGAGAAATTTAAAGCATTTTAAACACCAACATAAAACAGTGGTCATAGAACGCACAAAAAACACACGAAAGAGTTAAATCACCGCTAGAACAGAATACATCCTAAGAGAAAAGTTTAAACAAATGAGGACAGAAGCAATCTACTTCTAAAAGCAGTTGACAGTAATCAGATACGTAAATGGTTGTTATGGTTTGAAGCTGGGTGCCTCTAAGAACTATCAAGTTGAGGGCATCCAGAGGCTAGATAGGTCTGGTATTTTTTTGTTATTTCATTCCTATAAGTCCTGCATCCCTATAGAACTGGCTGCAGAGTCCGTTTCTGCCCTTTTTCTCCCCTTCTCAGCTCTCAGGAGGACCCACATAGTTGCATCTTGGGTTTGGTGCAGGGGAGTGAAGCCTGGTTTGGGCTTGGCAATGCTGCCAATTTGGGCTTGGAGCAGCCTAGCTGGGGCCTGGAGCTGCCAAGCTGAATTTTAGCTGCATCACTCATGTATGGGGGAGCAGAGAGGCATAGTATGGGGCAGGGAGCATTTGAGGCCTGGGTTTTTGGCCTGATTTGGAGGAAGGTGGTGTGAAGCTTTGGCCTAAGGAGGTTCTTGGAGAACTGTGGCCAAGATGTACTATGGATTTTGTGTATTTTATACACTTTGCACTGTAGTATGTAGTTATAAATAGCATTTCCATTTAAACTTTCCAATTCTATCCAACCCTATGTGAACTGTTTTTCTTTTGCCCCTTTTTGGAAGAGGTAAAAGAGTTTCTATCTGCTCAAAACCAAGACAATGGTGAAAGTCACAAAATACATTTCAACGGCTAGCAAATAATTTTCATTTATTGTGTAATTTCAGCAATGTTACATTCTGCATATAAATGATGTGGTAGGACTATTCCAAACTGCCTTAATTAAAAAAAAAAAAAACAAACCAAAAAACAAAACATATACATCCCTTCCTAGCCATCCACTCATGCCTTAGCAAGAGCTCTGCAAAACTCGTACCAGCAAGTTTTATTTTTGTGTGCAGCACATACACTCTTGCATCTGCTCAGGCACTTTATTAATTTAGTATTCACATTTTGTTCTTTGATACTCTTTGCAGGAGGGCTTCTCAAGTCCTCAAGCTAGTCCTTGTAAGCACATCTGTATAAAAGCAAAGGGAATGCACAGTTGCATGAACACAGAGAGTCAATATTCCCACATGAAAGGAGAACGTGGGTTGCTTTGCTGTGTCTTTCCCTGTCTCTTTCCTTCTAATTCCTCAATGGGTCAATTACTTTCTGGGACACTTTGGAGAAGAGTTTGGCGAGTTATACCGCACCAGACGCATATTATGGGAGCACAGAATTTCAAAAAGCATCAGACTGTTACAATGGTTTTCAAGAGCAGAAGCTCAAGACCCCACTATAGTCCCTTAAGAAGCTCCCAGATTTTAGCTATTGTCCTGACAAAAATCTTACTGCTCAATTAACTATGTGAACAATTTTTGTACTGGAGGTTAAACAGTAAGCCTGCTCTCCTAGCAAATCTCAGTGCTTGCCAAGTAGTCCTCATCACTACATGCCAGGCAAGTTGAAGCACATGAACAAAGCCACAGATACACAGATCTACTGTTCCTTTTCTGATTGTTTAAAGATCAAAGCACTCATGGAAGCAAAACAGAGTTGAAAAGAAACCTCTTATTTCTTGATAAGAAGAAATGCAATTTGGCCCCCGGCAGAATGCACAGAACAGTTGACATCTAAGCCAGTTATGATCTATTTTTCAAAACAGGATAAAATGCTTTAAGAGCTTGTGAGTATGTAAAAACCTGGATCGGGGCTAAACCATACCCATAGCTCATATCACATACAGGACATCTGGATGAATATAAAGCCAAATCAGTGAGATTTAGCTTGCTTTGTGTATTCAAACAAGGAGAGTTTTATAAAAATATGCTATTTAAAATAGAGCTTGTGTGGATATAGCGGATCAGATTTCTGCCTTACTGCCTGCTTATTTGTTAACTGTGGGCAGTCAGTCTTGATTTCTTCTCCAACATACCGACGAGTGCAGCCAGTCACTAATCAGCATTTTAGTGCCCAACAGCAACGTTGACACAAATCCACTTCATCCTCAGCAAGAGGGGTTCGGGGGCTTTGTGACAGCAGTTATGGCATATTGCCATGCTTTTTATTTTTAAGGAAAATGCAAAGATCAAAAACTGTTTCCTTGTCAAATGTCACGTTTAAGTCACAAAGGAAGGTTAGCAAGGCACAGAGGGAGTGCACTGGTGACTTGGTTGGGAGTGCCTGATGCATTCAGAAAGCAAGCTGCAGAGTTTAAAAATCAGGCTCTTTGCAGGCCTGTGCAAGTATTAAGGGAAGCAGTGAAGCTGCAGTTTTCCTGCCAGGCCATGGTGACTGAACTACTCCCCCTAGACAACTGCAGGTGGCAGGTCACGATGGCACATGAGAGATGGAGTTAGGAAGTGATGGAGAGAAGTGCCGTGCCACAACGATATGAAATGGGTGCACCTTCTGTGTGCGGGAGGATGCAGAAGATGAAATTTACTGCACACTCATCACGTTACACACACAGTATATGTGCAGGAGATGGAAAGAGATGAAGACTTAAGATTTACTATTGCCTACCCTTATGTCCCAGGTTGGGAACTACAGGGTTAAAAAATCCTCTAGAGACTAAAAGATTGTTATTCAATCCCATAATTCTGCTATCTCGTCATAAACTCAAGGCAAGGCCAGCTCATACTTCTTTCCTTCCCCTCCAGCCCTGTGTCTGGTTGGAGCTGCTTTATCAGGACAAGCATGTAAGGAGTAGGCCTGGTTTGGGGCCTCTAGAGGTTTGTGTTTAGGCCTCTTGGATGGCAGAGGTACGGTGGGGAAAGGACCGGAACACTGGGCATTATAGATTTAGTTTTGGGTTGGGGGAAAATTTAAGGGGGTTCACTATGGATTTTGCATCTGCCTTGTAATGTCCGTCTGTAACTCTCTCTCCAAACAGAATTCTGTTTTTCTCCAATTCGAGAGCTTCAGTCTGTCAGTTCTTTAAACACACAACACCTTAATAATGCTACTCAATACATATTCCCTCCAGCACATTCAACACGACATGCAGACACATTCAAACATCACTGCCTACACACAGAAGTACACTTGGTTTACCTATTAGGGCTTCAAAGCAGTTGGCCATGGCATGGCGGAGATCCGACTCTCTGCAAAGGTCTGGACCATGAGCATAAAGCATAAATCGATCTAGTTCCAGCTTCTGCAGAACATGTGGAAAGAGTAAAAACCATGGCTTTAGAAGTATAAGAGTAACAGTTCTCCGCACTCAAGCTCAATTCCACTAATATGCAGCAACTGAATCTGAGAGAACTTTAAAACACATTCTCAATACTTTCAGTTCAGATACAGACTAAAATTAGAAGACTTCATATTTGTTTATCAGAAGCAAGCAACTGGAGTGTGATAGTGTGGGAAAGCCAGGATTGTCAAATTGTCAAGAGAAGCCAGACTGAAATACACTACTAGTGAGATTTAGAACCGAGTTCAAAAGGCAGGCTGAAGATGTGACAGAAAAATAGCCTGCTACTGACAGGCTGGTTGCTGCAATGTGTTGTAGTTCTTGCTGGTAGTCTGCCCTCATGTGACTTGCCTTCAGAAGTGCCAAAGGGACACGCAAGGGGAGAGAAGTCAACACTGAGGGGAAAAAAAATGTACCCACAAGAAGAAGATAAAGTAGAACAGTGAGAGGAATGGGAGCTCTAACTTTGGTAGCTGCAATCCTCTGAACATCTGGCTTTTTCCTCTAAGGACCTCAACAGGTGGCAGCAACAAAAGCCTCTGGGCACTGCAAGCAGAAGGCTGATACTTTAATCTGCAGTGCCGCCTAGCTTGCTTTTCTTCTTTCGAGTGTGCAGCATTAACATTCATCCCTTGCCTAAACCATAGTTCTGCTTGCCAGTCACAATCCCAGGTAGTGAGTCAGGTATTTTATATAATACATGATAATTCTGCTATAGAAATGCAGGCAAGAGCTGGTAGATTCTCTTTACATATTCATCTTTTTGACACAAACCCATTATTGGGATTTTTCAAGAAGAGATTTGTGTATCTTGCAAAGTTTATATGCAAATATGCTCTTCCCAACTGGTTGCTAGTTTTTACTGACTAATATTCATTAACTTTCAACTTCATCCTTCTGAAGTATATTTAAGAGGTAAAAGTGGGGACCAAGCAGTTTGTGGTGTGTGTGGTTTAGACACATTTCATTGCAAACAAGAAATCTTCATTTTTCAATGAATGAATTCATTGCCCCAGAAGATAGGGAATTACCACCTACAACATTCCATCACATTTTATAAAGTGCAGGGAAGACTTGTTAAGAGTCAGCATAAATACTGAACATTTTTCTGTACTGAATCTGAGTTTCTCACAGACTGCTGCCATTTGCTCATGTTAACAGCTGTTGTTCAGGTGTCACCTCCATCTCCAGCAGCTTATCTGTTTTTTGAGCTTGCACTCAGCTTTTTTTTGCATGCATTTGATTTCTGTTTTTTTGAGCACAAAAAGTCTCAAATTATTTTTAAAACTTCTGCTACAATGTCCCTTAGAAGCTACAAAATTGTATCATTTCATCCTCAAACAGCATTCCAGATGCACAAGAGAAGTTGGAGAGCTGAGACTGAAGTAAAACAAATGCAAGGGATAATTAAAGGGATGAAATCAGGAACATTGTATAAGATACGGAAGAGAAAAAAAGGGTAAGATGAGAAATCAGGAACGTACAGTTATTTAGTATTTACACTTGCATCTAATATAAATAGACTTTTAAACCCATTGCAATAGAAGCTGTAAAGAAATTGACTATGTACAATGATGAAGATGATTTCAAGAATATATGAGCTTTTAAAAGGGTAACATGAATTTAAATGTCAGGCAGTTCAATACCATATTTGCAAACAAAGCTCTTACTTGAAATATTTCAATCAATTCATGCTTATCTAAAACACTAAAGAAAGCTTTGGAGCAGAGTGATTGTGTTCACTCCCTCCCCTATGCCTCTCCTGAGAGCTGGGCAAGGAGATCGTGCCGTCTTTGCCAAACTCTCGTGACTGGATACGCAGTCGTTAAATGACTGTGTGAATGTGAACAAAGAGGATTAAAAGAGCACTTGAAAATTATCGGCAGTACACAGCGGACATGCAGGCAGGCATGCACAGTACATTACATCAGTAAGTCTCAGACTGGTTTTTAAAACACATACTAACAAAATTCAGTATGAACGACAGTAAATTATCTACAAGTAGAGACTTTGGCAACTTTATGTATCATATACCCACCCCCTGGTATCATGTAGGAATGTAAAATGCTCTGTCATTCATTGAATTCCATGAAACAAATTTCAGAAGCAACTCAATTTTTTCCCATGAGACAATGCAACTTTGCACCAAAAGCCTTTCTAACCTATTTCTTTCCTAGTTCACAGTGAATCTGAAAATGACTGCATAGGTTTGGGAGTAGACAAAAATGATTCCTTCCCTTTTCTCCCACCTGCTGCTATGTTTCCCCAACGCAATATCAGCAAGTTCTCTTAAACTCATACTTTGGGTTTTTTTCTTCACTTAAATTATCAGCTTCATTACATGTGCAATTTAAAGGTACATATAGAATCAGAAAATGTTAGGGGTTGGAAGGGACCTCTAGAGAGTCAAGTCCAACCCCTCTGCAGAAGCAGGATCACCTGGGGCAGGCCACACAGGAACGCATTAAGACAGGTTTTGAAAGTCTGCAGAGAAGGAGACTCCACAACCTCTCCGGGCAAGTCTGTTCCAGTGCTCTGTCACTGTCACCATAAGGAAGTGCCTCCTTGTGTTGAGATGGAACCCCCTGTGTTCTAGCTTGCACTCACTGTTCCTTGTCCTATCACTGGGCACCACCAAAATGAGCCTAGCACCTTTATCCTGAAACCCACCCCTCATATTTATAGACATTAATGAGATCCTCTCTCAGTCTTCTTTTCTCAAGACCAAACAGCCCCAGTTCCCTCAGTCTTTCTTCACAGAAGAGTTGTTCAAGTCCCTTAATCTTCCTTCAACATAAGCATCCTAAAAACTTATGGTTCTGCAGCCAAAAATTAGTTCTCTTAAAAACATATTTTGGAGAAAACACCAAGTCCTAATTAATCTTTAAAATCTACTTTCCAATTCCAAAGAAGAACTGTAATCCAAATCTCATACACAAAACTCGGTAAAGACATCCATGTTCAAAACAAGTAGGCCCCTCAGGAAGCAATCCCAGTGTCAACAGTATCCCACCTGTGGGTGTCAAACAGAGACTATCGAACTGTACCTTAGCCAGCATGGCCAAGTGTTGGTTCTGTACAATGGCAGTGCGGTACGTAGCTAATCCTCCTTCCTCCAGAGTGGGAAACAGGTAGTACAAGTGGACACTGGCAAAACAAAAATCAAATCAGATGCTGTCAGCATTTGGCTAAAAGTGTGTACTTCTAGGAAATGATGCTCTTCCCTCAGATCCTAACTGGTAACACAGGTCCCTTCCTGGGTAGCAACTGGGCTTGAATAAAGGTAAAGAAAAC
>VWYK01014050.1:0-23728 GCA_013399775.1 Semnornis frantzii
CAAGATCTGCCCTTGGTGAAGCATCACAGATAGTTCCTATTTCCATCATGTCTCCTTGTTCAATCTGGCTGCTATAGGGAAAGGTTAACTAAAGAAACCTGTGCCAAACTCTTTGAACAAGAAACCTGCTCTTTGTGCTGCTTACAGAAAAAAATTGTTTCCTTTTTTGAAGGGGCATTCCCAGAAAAGGCAGAATTTGAGGAAAGCCAGAACTGCTCTTATTGTCAGATAGGTACTTTTACATTGCTTTGCAGCACTGAAAAATGATGTGGCCTTTTGCATGCAGTCACAGGTAAAACAGTGAGAATAACTTGCCCGAACATCCCATAAGCAAATCTGGCCAAGCCTGACTCCATCTTTTAAGAAAGTGTTTCATTTTCTCTGTGATTCTCCAGCAGCCCACAGCAGGGGCTACTGTTGGATACACATTGTGAAAGGGTCCCAAAACAAGGCTTACTGTTCCTCTCTGTTTAGGTGAAGGGTTTTTCTCTGTTGTTACTGGCATTGAGCTGTGTGGCTGCCTCCAGGGCAGGCTGCTCTGTACATGAGAAGTCATGCAAGCTGCATATTGCTGTGAGGCTTGCTGTCACTGGATAAGTGCAGGAAAGGGACCACTGTTGGGGTTAAATCCTTCAGTTCCAGCCCACCTAACCAGCAGCCTTGTTTCTGCTTTGTGCCTGGAGTTGGTGTTTTGGCTGCCTAGAAACTGCTGTGGCGTGAGATACGAGGATGCCGATCGGACAGACTTTGGTGATTTCAGCATTAATTCATACCTCTCCCTTTTTCATTTCTAGCCCCACGGCCCACTGGAGGCTCCTTTCAGGCAGTAAGTTTACAAGGACAGGGATCTGGCCTTTACAAACCTCACCATTTGTTTCAAACCAGAACTAACTTCACTTTTGCTAGCTCAGGTCAGTGGAGTTACACAACCCTAAATTGTGGGGAATGAGAACAAGAAGAGCCTCTGTAGTATGTTTTTTCTGCAATATAAGACAAGGACAGGAGTTATAGAATAATCCAGGTGAAGTTTCCAGAGTGGCTATCAAGTCACGCACTGGAGGGCTGATGGTTTAAATCTGTTGTAAAGCATGGACTTCAGAGGAAATGGCCCCAGCATCGCTGGCTGGGGCTCTTAGAGAGTGTCATCACTTGCTACCCAGAAGCCCACTTGCAAATTTCTTGTTTCCCTTATGCAAGAGTGTGCAGAGTGACCACCATTGTTTAGATCACCCATCCTGGTTTGCTTAGTGCTTCAGAAAAGAGCAATTTGCATGCATTGCACAGAGCAAGACAATGAGTCATAGAATCATAGAATGGTAAGGTTGGAAGGGACCTCAAGGATCATCTAGTTCCAACCCCCTACCATAGGCAGGGACACCTCCCACTACTACAGGTCACTCAAGGCCTTGTCCAACCTGGCCTTGAGCACCTCCAAGGAGGGAGCAGATACAACCTCCCTGGGCAACCTGTTGAGTTCTGATGTGCCATTCAGAACCATTGGTCTGGCCTTTATGGATGCAGCTGTAGGCAAGGGCTGGGGTGAAACATGTCGTGGGAAGGCAGATAACACAAACATGAAAGCAGCACAAAACATGAGAGCCTATAAATAGCAGGAAATAAAGAACAATACTGTGATAAAATCCATAAGACAATAAAGACCAATGTGGCAGAAACCGTTTCCCCCCCACCCTTCTCCAGAGTTTCTCCTATTTCCCAGACTGCAGAGATCATCTGACTGCTGTGTGGCAAAGTCCAGTCAGTTAAGCACCAATTCAAGTGCTTGGAGACTTACACAAGTATTTCAAAACTCTGTTCCTTTTTCTTTCTTGATGTCCTGCCATGACTGTTGTGGCATTTTAAGCCATTCCCAACTCACCAGCTCATCAGAGCAAGGAGAAAAGAGGGAAGAGAAAGGAGGGGGAAAAGCCCTGTGGAGATTTGAAGTCATTAACAGCCTTTATAGAGTTTCAGACATATTTGTGGTAATTCTTTGGAAAGGACATACCCATGATGAGCTGGGGTTTATTTTGCCATTGGCATAAGAAGAGAGACTGTTTCCAAGAAAGTGTCTCCTGTTTACTGAGAGGGTAAAGGGAACTAGAAAATGCAATGGAGGTGCACAAGGAACCTTTGTTAAATTTTAGGTAGTTACCAGCTCCTGACCCTTGTGAGTTGGATCAAGAACCCAGCAAGTTTCTGGCAGCTCCTCCAAAGAGGTAATCCATGGCTGTGCAGTGGGCACTGCAAGGCTTCCTCGCTTCTCTGGCAGCAGCAGCAACTGAAGGTGGTTAATTGAGAGATATCCATCACTCTTAAGCCTGCATCTCAGAGGAACGTGTCCTGTCAGGAGGTAACCTCTCCGTGGGCCTAAGGTGTCACAAGAAGAACTCACAAGTGTACATCTGGCAGGTCTGGTGTGTTATCTTCTCTGGAGACCAGTTTCCTGGGTATTTCTGTAGGAGCCTCTCCATGATGCCCTAAATTCTGAACCAAATCTTGAAGTGGACTAATGCTAAAGGAGTTAGGCTGATTTATGGTAGAGGAGTATTGAGGACTTATTGTAGGGAACAAGAGGATTATACTGGCTTCAGAGTTGATGTCTGAGCTGGAACTCAGGAAATACTGGGCGGGTCTCTCAATTGCTTCTGTTAGCTTAAAAAAGTGAGTTGTGCTGAGGAAAACCTCCAAGAAGATCCGATTTAATGGCAAATCCACTCTTCTTTTTTTTTTCTTCTTTTTTTCTGTCCCCATGACTGGTTCTACGATGCCTGCCTGTGAATGAACACAGCTTTTTTGTGCTCAAACAATGGAGCTGCTCCCTCCTGGCCCATTCAATCCTCTTACAGGATCCCACTGGGGAGATGCAAGGACAAGCTACGAGGTGACGCAGAGAGAGAGGTGCATTATGTAAGAGGCAGCTGCTTTGGTTCATGGGCATCAGAGGTGACACCAAGTTCTGAGGAGGTCTCGAGGTGGACTAGCCACCACTAGTGCTACATCACACACTCCATCATGAAGCACAGCTAATAGTAAGGGATTTACATCCCTCAACAGCTGGGAGGTTGGATTTCTACAAAGGGGGAGTGCATCCCACATTACACTCTACAGCTTTGTGTCCCCTCATGCTCCACTACACTGGTTTTAACTCTGTTTTGTGGAGGCAGAATGCTTCAGAGGATCTCACTTCACCCCCATGGACTGCTTCTTCTGTCTGAAGCCATATTTTGATGCTAACTACTCTGTTCACACTTTTTTTCTGCAGGGTAGTGGGGCAGATATTCTTGTTACACTTCTGGGTTTAGTTTTGGTTTTGTTTTGGTTTGGTTTTTTGGAGGTTTTTTGGTTTTGTTTTTGTTTTTTTTTTTTGATAGAACAGAAGATTTTGAGTAGGGAGATGAAGCAAATCAGCCAATTCGTATTTTCTGACTCCTACTCAGTGCTCTAATCCATGTCCACCATCTTTACTAGGCTGTTTGGAAGTGTCCCTGTGCTAGATATTTGACTTCATCTAGTTTGTGAAATGTTGCTTGTTCTGCCTTTCTTGATCATTAGCCCATGAGGCAGCTTGCAGGCTTTTATGTATCCAACACTCCTTTATGCCTTTTTAACTTTTTTTTTTCTTTTTAACATTTCCAGAAGGACTTGTTCCTTAGAACAGATGAACCACATACTGAGAAAACGAACAGGCCAGATTGTCTAGTGCTCAGCACCCACCGTCAAGGACAGATTTTCCGGAGAGCTCAGTTTCCAAGGAGGCATCTAAATAAGTGACAAATACTCAAAAGTGGAAATGTGCCCACTTATTTTGGTGCTCAACTAGTGCTAGAGTTGCTCTGAAAAATTCACTTTGCTACGGCTGTTCTTTGCTTACGCTACCAGACTTGCAAATCTCCCTTGTACCTTCTTCGCGGCGTCATCACACTTACCCCCATGCCGTACTCCTTCTCACAAGTCTCAACTGGCCTGCTCCTGCTTGTTGCTGTGTCCTTCTGCTGTCATTAAAAGGTCAGCACGTACATACACTCACATTCCCTTCAAGGGGCCCATCAGGGCCAATGTCCCCAAATGCAGAACATATGTGCAACATAAATGAATTGTTAAGGCTAATGCTGATTGAAGTTTGGTGATTCAGCCTGCAGGATATACCATATGTTTGAAGTGTATTGTCAAAGTTTAGATTTTAAACTCCCAAAGGCAGGGACCACTCCTTCCTCTATGTTTACATAGCATCAATAAGACCAACAGTGCTTGGGTCTGAAGTACATTAAACTTAGCCAATGCATTGTTAAGTTTAATAATGACTAGTTAACATTAAAGCACAATGGATAAAATATAGAGACAAAGGCATATTTTGGCAGAGAATTTGGTTGTGTTTTCGATGCCAGATGACCAAGTAAATGGTCACTGGTCACCTGTATCATTGACACTGCCTTGGAAAGCTCACCCTTTGTAGTGCATCATCCCAATTTTCCTTTGTTCAACAATGGACACTTAAGATATGGAGCACTATTTAGGGTACCTTAGTCAGAACCCATCTAAGTGGAAAGTCTGGAACAGGAAGGTAGCTAAATGAGATGCCAGGCAATGAGCTCGGAGAATCACAGAGACAAGGTGTAGATGGGCAAGGGAAAATAAAGGTTTTTAATTCAAACATTTAAAAAAAGACCCCATCTGGAGTCCTGTCTGCAGTTCTGGAGCCCCCAACTCAGGAAGGACATTGAAGTGTTGGAGCGGGTCCAGAGGAGGCCACAAAGATGAACAGAGGACTGGAGCACCTCTCCTATGGGGACAGGCTACAAGAGTTGGGACTCTTCAGCCTGGAGAAGAGAAGGCTTCCAGGAGACCTTATTGTAGCCTTCCAGTATCTGAAGGGAGCCTACAGAAAGGCTGTGGCGGGACTAATTGAAAAGGTCTTGAAATGACAGGACTAGGGGCAATGCATTTAAACTGGAGGAGGGGAGATTTAGACTGGGTGTTAGGACCAAGTTCTTTCCAGTGAGGGTGGTGAGACACTGGCACAGGTTGCCCAGGGAGGTTGTGGATGCTCCCTCCCTGGAGGTGTTCAAGGCCAGGTTGGAGGCCTTGAGTGACCTGTACTAGTGAGAGGTGTCCCTGCCTATGGCAGGGGGGTGGAACTAGATGATCCTTGAGATCCCTTCCAACCTTATCATTCTATGATTATTTAGCTCAGCAATTTGTAGTCCCCAGAAACCTCACTTAAAAGTCACTGTGCACAGGCCCTCCAGTGGGAGGATAAGAGAACTATAGGAATAGATCCAAACCCCATCTGAACAAGGCCAGGCTATTTTTCAGGGTGAGTTATGCAACACATTAGGACCTCTAGGTATAGGACCAGTGGGACTTAAATTTGTACAGCAGATGGTCTGTGCATCATTGCTGGAATGCTCCTGATGACCCTAGGGCAGAGCCTGAATGGACTTCAAAAGAGAGACTGAGCATGCTTCAAAGTGTTATTGTTTAAATGTTCCACTAAATGGGGACTCCGGAACAAAATATCTAGCTGAGGTCAGTCTGAAAAATGTCAACACGCATGATGAGAAAACAGCATGTTGTGTGAGAATGAATATTTCATAGGGATATTCTGGCTATTTTGAGTTGAAAAAAAACAAACAAAAAACAAAACAAAAAAAAAAAACACACAAACCACTTTTGTCATGTGTGTCAGCAGGTTGTCATAATCTAAGTGTCTTTCCTCACAAGCTCGGAACTTCGTTCGCTTTTGTTGGAAAGAGCAAGTCCTGTACATGAAGGTCATAAAAACCTTCAGAAAGTGTTGTTTGTCCGCAGGCAGGTGTGCTGGGAGAGCTGTCAAGCAGCTTATGGCAAAGGTGTGTTGCAATACAGTATTGGCTTGGCTTTGACAGCCTCTGCCACTCGTTTCTGAGAAAAGCTTGCAAGGAGCACGTGTTTGATCTGAGAAGATGATCCTGTGATCTAGAGCCACGTATTCTGTTCTGCTCCTCCCCAAGCCTGCAATGCCCACTTGTGTAAAGAAAGATATTCTTTCACTTGTGTAATCCACAAATTTTGGCTTCTCCTCACTAACACAGGGGGAATTTCAATAGGAAAATGATCTGGTTCTTGTTCAAATCAGTAGAATTAACATCATGAAGGCAGATTTCTTAGGCAAGCCAAGCTTAACAAGATCAAGGAAATTCAAGATTTGGCATTTGATTTGCTGGTCTGTCTGGGCTGCATCTTAGAGGTTGCAAATGTCAGTGGTCCAGTAGCTTCTGTTTGACAAAACGTTTCTGTGTTGGCCACTGGAAATTCAACATGGGTGGCTGAAAAATAATTTCCTTTGCTGGAAGCTACCAGCCACAACCTGAACTTTCACAGCACCCTGTCCTGCTGGGGCATGCCCCTGTCCTGGTGGAGGCATGTTACAATACCATGCAGATTAACAGCTAACCCTCCCTGCAGACGCAATAACGATCAGATGCCAGGACAAACAAGACCCACATTAATTAAAGAGAAGGCTCGTTCCTTTCACATATCAATATTCAATGAGATCAGCCAATTTGGCAGCTTGGGGTGCAAAGAAAGCCACCAGGGAAGGTAAAAAGCTAAAGGGCTATGGAGACCTATGAGGAAACAAGGCATTATTAAACCAAGAAGATAACCCGGGCCTATTGGTAAGCTCCCTGTATCTTCGTAATGTGTTGTAGCTGACACAAAACTTGAATAGCAATCAATTTAAGTAGTTCAAAAATAGCATCCATGCCCTCCCTCAAGTCCTGCTTCCTAGGCTCAGTGTCACTACTCAGCTGTTTGCTGTGGCCCAGATTAAGCAAAAACTGTAAAAACTTATCTAACTGAGTATGAATTCAGCGAAGCCTTCAGGCTTATGCTTATCTTCAGTGTATGCTTAACTTCGGAGAGTATAGAAACTCTTTGTTAAATAAGACTTTTAGACCTGTAGAGAGCTGATAAAAAAAAAAAAAAAAAAGAAAAGAAAAAATCATTCCTAGTTTCACCTTTTTTTATTCTGTTTGCCAAGTGCTACAAATAGGTGATACTCAAGGTGTAGATTGTCGCAAGTATTCAGCAGTCAAAATTCAAAGTGTGTCAGTAAGTTAAAGGTGACCTGTTATCTCAGTGTTCCCAAGGCAGAGGAATTACAACACATTTCTGATTAACGTAATTGGTTTTAGGAGTCCTGGTTCCCTGGAAACATTGTCACTGCAAGGCTGAGGTATTCTGCAAATTCCAGAATTCAGTTTGCTGAATTGGTCATGGAGAATAAAAAGCACAAGTTGAGACAAGGTGATTTTTTTTTCTCCTATTTTTTAACAATCCAGACAAAACTTCACACAACAGGGAAATAAACTCCAGTAAACTGAAGGAAAAGGTATTAGAGCCGTTAGTCAGTTCACATTTTTTTACTTGAGTGTAATAGGACTATAAACATTTTCTGTCAACAGCTTACAAAGAAACTTGTTCTGAAAGTGATGCATGGTGAGAACTTGCATCTAAATCGAGTACATCTAAATTAGACTCTGAATACTGAGCATTCCCAAAGGTGACTTTTGGTTAGAGCTAGTCAAGTAATCCAGAAAAGCGATCTCAAATATTGAAAGATAAAACACCCCCAAACCTCATGTTACCCCTCCTTATATTCCTCGTGCTGGAGTATTTGGGGAGCAGTATGTTTATTTGGGTTTGCACTTCTGTGGGCGAGTGGCCCCAAGCTTTTGCAGAAAACACTCTATTTGGTGTGCTCCTCTTAAAGTGCAAAACATGGCCAAGCCTTCTACTGAACAAGGAACGACTTAGAAATGAACTGGGTGAGGCCTAAAGCATTTCAATTCTCTGCTTCAGTAGGTGGCAAAGATTCTTTAAATTCTCTTGCTCATTTACATTAAGAAAACAAACAGAATTCCCAAACCGAGAGGCCCACAAATTATGTGTGTAGCTAGTCTGTGTAATCACAAGTTCCCTTTATGGTTGCTTTTATCTTCCCTCTCTCTCTCAAGCTTTCCTCTGCCTATATTGCTACTGGTCTTTATTAAGCCCTACATTCTACAAACATTTATGCGCATGATTTACTTTATGCTTTTAAGTGATTGCAGGGAGTTCAATAGGTGTTAAATAGATAATGAACCAGAGCACAATAGAGCTGCATATCTGCACAACTTAGATTGAACCAAGTGAAGTTACAGCTGTCCAGAAAGCTCAGCATATGGGTAAGAGTTTAGAGAGCCTTGTATGATCTACCAGGACAGGCATTTGTGGTTTGCAGCACCTGGCACAATGGGATTCCAAATTCGAGCAGGATCCCTAGATCCCAACCTGCTCTAAGGAATTAACTGCTACAAGAGCCATACTTAGGCACAAAGAGCAAGTACTCAAAATTCACAAAGACTCTAGCACAGGGTATTGCCAATACATCTGCTAACCTTTGTATCTGTAGATCTGTACCTGTAGATCACCTCGACACAAGGGGGAACTTCTTTATTGTAAGGGTCACAGAGCACTGGCACAGGCTCCCCAGAGAGGCTGCGGAGTCTCCTCGGGAGACTTTCAAGGCCTGTCTGGATGTGTTCCTCTATGACCTGAGCTAGATTATGGTCCTGCTCTGGCAGGGGGGAGTTGGACTTGATCTCTTTGGGTCCCTTCTAACCCCTGTGATCCTGTGATCATTCATTTGCACACTATCTGCTTTGGGAATTCTTAAAGATTCCCACCAACCATAAGCTGCTACCTGGCTTTAAAATAAACTTGTCTTAATGGGTGTCTTCATGGATCTCCAAAGAGACTATCAAATTTGGCACTGTGCTGTGGTGGGAAAGCCAAATCTGAGTGGTAGCAACTGCTCCCCATTCTCACTTTCTTTACTGTTAGGTCAGGGTTGTGGCACAGTGGTGTGCAGCAATGAGCCCCCCTGCCTGTGTACTGCCTGTCCAGTGGTTAAATCATTATTCCAGATATTGGTTGCACACATGTACAGGGGTGCACCTAACAAAGGTTAAGGGAAAGAAGAATGACTGTAAGCACTTTCTCAAGGCTTCAGTGGATATTCAGCAGTGATAACAGCATGCCAGGCTGAGAAGCTCAGCCAGCAGCTGGCAAGGCATATATTATGTAGCTTTGTGAACACAGACTATGCAAATGTATTCAAAGGATGTTCTAGAAGCAAATTGGTTGGAGCTAAATTTGCTCAGATGATCTTGAATCTGCTTATTAGAGCCCTTAGCTTGAAAATTAACTGGAACTGATGAGTTACAGAATCAGAGCTGACTTTAGGATCTTGGTTATTAAGAAAACCACAACTGGATTAAACGTGTGCATGTCTGTGTAGCATGGAAATTCAGCTCTCAGTGTCTCCGCCCAAGAAGAAGGCTTCACAGTGCTTATCTGTGGAGAGCTCCTGTAAAGGGCTGGACCAGTATTTTGCCTTGAGTTTTTAAGTTAAGAAAAGATGAAATCACAGCATTCTCTTCCATCATGGTTTTCGATGTTTGTACTCACGTTTCCTTTTGCATGCAGAGGCACTCCCTGCCAGGGAACTCACACCTCCCCTCTCCTGTTAGATGTTCCATTACTGATGGTGAATAATCAAGACAAATATGAAGAACAAGAGAAGTATGTACTTGCTTACTCAGATAATGAATGTGAAAGATGAAATCACCTCATCCTGAATTAAAAACAACGGCTTCAGGATCCTGCTATGGTGGCAAAAGATACTGAAAGGAGATGGGGTGTGTTGTGTGGATGGCAGTGGTACTTTTGCTTCCTTGGACTTTTTCCCTCTTCTAAAGGAAACTGGTGAAAGTTTCTTTCCACCTGAGTATTGACTTTAAGAAAGAAAACTGTTTGGAGCAGTGGTTTGAGCCAGTTTCTCCAGGACACCTGGTGGAGTGTATCTGTGTGACCATAGGGCATTTTCACAGACTGGCTGTGCATTTGCCCTGTTTGTGACCACCTCTGCAATCACTCCAGGGTAGTAGCTCTGCCATATCCTTGACTTGGTCACCCTATACCAGACATTAACTCAGATCAGCCTTGTCCTTATGGCAGCTACACTGTGTCTGACCCCTGCCTGGGTGTACAAAGGTGGGAAAAGGGTGGACCACTTCCTGCGCTTAAACAACTGAGCACTGTTAGCTCAGGGACAATTGAACCTCTGCTGTTTATACTGTCTTTGTCTGGATAAACTGTAGGGATACAGTTCCACACAGTCAGTAGATTTACTTGCTGATTTTCATGGTGCCAGCATTTCACCCTTGATTTGTATTTTAGGCATCTCCATCTTGAATCGGTGTCTCAAGCCTCTTCAAACTGCATTGTGGCTATGCTTGGGTTTATTTTTTAGTACTTGTCTTTTATTGAGGAAAGCAAAATTTGGTGCAGTTTTATAATGGTGCCTTCCTGGTGGTCATCTCCTTGTGACACATTAGGTGCTCCCTTTGTAGAGTCTATTCAAGTCCAGGAAAACATCACCAAGGATGTCTTAAGGGATCGGCCTGGCAATGCCACTTACCAGGATTTGAGCACTCAGCTCCAAATATTGCTGAGGCAGACAGAGATATTCAGCATCTTGCACTTCACAGAACTCAGATGCATTTGCCACACACCAGCTGTAATTTAACAACTTGGGTCAAATCAGAGAATTTCTCTTCTTTCAGTCTCCAGCTTTCCTAATTGTGCTGAAATGATTGGTGTCCAGCTGTGAGGAAATACAGACAGTTTCTTATTTAGTAAGTTTTCAGTCATCCTAAAGAAGCCAGTTCCTCCCTCCCCGGAATGGCACAGCCTGTACTCTTGCAGAAGCATCTTCCTAAATAACACCAGCCACTGAAAATAGGCTGGGACAGGACTTACAATGTAGGTGCACTGACATTCAGTCACCAAGCTTACCATTTCCTTCTGAATTCTTCCTTGCCTTATCCTTGGTGGTGTGTTATTTCTGCTAATAGGAGAAGGTCCTGTAGAGGTGAAATCACCTCGCTCTCAAGAGACATTCAGAAATTTTGTTTTGCCTGCCTTTGCCATCAATGGTTGCATCATCCTAGGGCTGCATGCCATTTGGGGCATCATCCTGGGACAGCATGAAAAACATCTGGAAAATAATTCTCAGGGGGAAAAAAAAAAAAAACAGATTGAAAGAAAAAGAAAAAAAAAAAAGCCCTACCAAACAAACAACACCCTTATATTTATCCCTAGATATTAGTGACTTAAAGATGATGGCATAGAAGGTTCTTAGATTTCTCCATGCTCAAAATCCTTGTGTTCCTTGGTGTCAACTGCACTCCTGAGAAAGAGTCAGAGTTGATCAGATCTAGCCCTGGCATCTTTTGGTGGATTATTCCTAAAATAAAGAGGCTTTTCCAAGCCTGCTGGTTTCTGATGGTATGATCAATGTTTGTTCATTTGTCCTCTCTTTCCATGGAACTGGCAATGGCTGCTATTTCTGTATCCAATACCACTGTTATGTCTGTTACTCTAATCTAGCTACTTATATGGTCTCCACTGTTGTAATGTTNTGGCTACTTATATGGTCTCCCCTGTTGTAATGTTTGAGAACAGCCCAAGAATTAAAGAAAAAAGAAAAAAAAAAAAACAAAAAACTGAAAAAAAAATCCAAAACCCTAAAACAATAACAAATTCTCTTTCTTCCTTCCCAACTTGATCTTAATAAGACTCTTGAGTTTTTGCATTTGTGTATGAAGAACTTACTGAGGATAAACTGAATTGAAATTGGTGTTACCTTTTTGTGATGATTTGGGAGTTACCAGCCCCCCCCCCACACACACACTTTATAAAATCACCCAGACTAGACTCAGCTGGCTGGAAGTTAAGGACTGAAGCTCTATTTACAGCTTAGCACAATGTACAAGCAGAGATATACACAATAGACATAAATAGTTACAGAAATATAGAAGTTAAAGGTAATACAGAAACACAATCCCCCTCCCAGAAATCAGAGACCCCAGGAGGGGCTCCCAACCACCCTTCCACCTTCTTCCCACCCCCTCTACCTTACCCCAGGGTCTGCCTTACGCATAAGGTGAGTTTGGAGGATGGGCAAGGTGGGTTAGAAGCAGAGTGATGAGTTGGGTTACTTATCAGAGAGGCCAGAAGACAAACACAAGCTAGAGTGAGAGACTCTCTCTATCTTATCTATATTTGCATCCTTGTTTTTATACATCTCAACAAGCCTATGAGTGAACCAGACATCACCATTGTTCTCTTTTCACAGCCTATCACCTACTTTTTTCATTAAAATATTCCAATTAGCCTCAAACCAGCACACTTTTGCTGAAACACAGTGCAAAAAGCTGAGATGGGAGAGGCCACAATGGTGACCTAAGCTGCTACAGGAGTTTATCAGGACTAGATGAGCTTCCCCTAGTTCTTTTATTCCCTGGTCTCTGGCTTGATAGTGTTTTCCATGATTCCTGGAGTCTGGCAAGTCCTAAAATTTATGAGACACAGAGGGTAGGCGTGGGTTATTCTTTTGACAAGGAAAACTATTATTTCTGCCCAGGGATGAGTTGCCCTGATCGGCTGTCCGTGGAGGTGTTGCTTATATTTATTCTAACCACACTGACGTTAAACCAGCAGTTCTGTGTGTTCTTTCTGTGCCTTTGTTGGGGGGGGTGGGGAGGTTCTTGTATGATGTTTCTGTGGACACTGAAATCATCCAAGACAAAATTTATTCTGAAAATTCGGTCTCTGGTTTAGATACCCTTCTAGATAGCTATAGCTTGTTGAGCCTGCTCTTATCTGCCCTCCTATTATCTGGAGAACTGTGTACAGTTCTGGAACCCCCAGCACAGGAAGGACATGGAATTGTTGGAGTGGGTCCAGAGGAGGCCACAACGATGCTCAGAGGGCTGCAGCAGCTCTGCTATGAGGATAGGCTACAAGAGTTGGGACTCTGCAGCCTGGAGAAGAGCAGGCTTCCAGGAGACCTTATAGTAGCATTCCAGTATCTGAAGGGAGCCTACAGGAAGGCTGTGGAGGGACTATCAACAAGGTGTTGCAATGACAGGGGCAATGGGTTTAAACTGGCAGAGGGGAGATTTAGACTGGATGTTAGGAGGAAGTTGTTTGCAGTGAGGGTGGTGAGACACTGGCACAGGTTGCCCAGGGAGGTTGTGGCTGCTACCTCCCTGGAGGTGTTCAAGGCCAGGTTGGAGGAGGCCTTGAGTGACCTGTAGTAGTGGGAGGTGTCCCTGCCTGTGGCAGGGGTTTGGAAACAGATGATCTTTGAGATCCCTTCCAACCTTACCATTCAATGATTCTATCTGGTTTTGGTGCTCTGGGCTTGCAGTCCAGGGAAAGGATGAACCTTTGGGTCTATCAACTGTGGGTATTATCAGTGGGGAAGGAAGCGTATCTTATGTGTATGGAATGGACTAGGTCTTGGTGAAGATTGAAGAATGCTAACTCCTGCCTGAATAAGAACAAGATGAAGCTCTTGCCCTGTGCTCTGAATCCAAGAGCAGCAAATGGAAGAACTACTGATATAAAAATATATAAGGAAACACATGTCAACATTAATTGGAGAAACATGTCCTTCTCACTGACCTTAGCCTGTGTGACTGTCCCTCTGATGTAAAGAACACCAGCCCTTGATGTCTTCTCTGTAGCCAGTACACAGGAACCTCATGTCTAGCTGAGGGAATACAATGCACGTGAGAAAATGAGTGTGTTCTTGACACACCTTTTTTAGACCTGGATCAATGAAAAGAAGGATCATTATGCCTCATATTTGGGCTGGAAACTAAGCAATTACATACTTGCAGAAATGAGATACAGTTGTCTCAGAAGTTTTTGTTGGCAATAGGACAAGCAGCTGTCAGCGCTTCAGTCTAGAAGTAGATGCAGCTCATTAGGACAGTTGGATATCATCAGATTAGCTGGGCTTGGGGATAGGGTGAGACAGGAAAACACATGACAAGAACTGGCATCACAATCCCTCCCTCTTCAGAAATACTACCTCAAAACCAAGGAATGTTGTGGTTGATCATAGCCAGTATCAATAGAATACATCCTAATTTAAGGGCAGACTTGCCAAGTATTTCAGCATGGGCTTCAGTGCCCCCTGGTACATATAAAAGTTATGGCATCAGTTCTGGATTAGTTACTGGGACTCTGGTAATGATGTTCCTGGCATAGCACTCCTTGCAAACACATACTTTGGAGGAGTTCCCATATGCTTTTTTATTGTCCACTAGGACTGTGGTGGCAATCTGTATGAAATCTATCCAGGAAAAAAAAAAAATCAAACCCAACCACAATCAAAGGTGGCAAAACCTTTCTTATGTAGACCTAAAACAAGGTGTAAAATCAAAGGGATATGGATTGACTGTGTAAGTGACATGGAGGAGAGAGTTTTAAAATGTCTTTCCATGCCCTTGGAGTATCACTGGAAATATTCTGTCCGGTTCTGATACCACAAAGATGCTTGTGGACTGGAAACAATTCAAAGATGAATGGGGAAAAAAAAAAGAAAAAGCATCAGCCAAAAATACCTGAGTGGCCCCAGAGGCTAGTTTTGAAGAAAGCTTAAATGGACTTGGATTGGTGACAGACAAAAGTAGCCAAGGTCCTTGACAATACTCCATTAGTATTAGAAAACTGTATCCAGCAGCAGGCAGATAGAGTGTTTGTCAGCATAAATCGCCATGATTTGTTTCTCTGTTCAAAACCTCATTGTTTTAAGCACACTTTTCAGAGCTCGAGCCTTAGCTTTGCAACCCATGCAGCAGGGATACCTTGTGTTTCTTCACCATCATCACTTATTCACCCTATAATCCCAAAATGCTTTCCAAAGGTGAATTAAAGGAGCTTTGTGTTGGAAACCTTAAAAATAAAAAAAAAGATGATCTTTTTTTTTCTATTTCTCCCCAAATGCAGCCAGCTCTGGTGTAATGTAAAAGAGGATTTGGATTCTGTAGAGGGTGAGGTGCTTCTGCCACTACGTTACCAGAGAGTCACAAAGGATGTGTTAGGCATTATTAGTTCATGTATGAGGATACTGTGACCAAAGAAAGAAATGGTTCCCTAGGCACCAAAAGTGCACTGTGAGAAGTAGCACCAGGAATAGAAATCTCACCAGATTGGATTTTAGGAGGGGAATAAAAGGGATACAATTGCAGTTTCCTTGAAGGGTATTAGGCTTGATCATTTTAAGTGCTGCCTCTTTAATAATTATGAGGATGTACAGAGTTTGATGTTACTTCTCTGTTGCATGGCACCTCTGCTTACTCAGGACTGATTTTAGGTTGCCAGAGCAACACCAAAACCACTTCCTATAGAGTGTAGATGTGCTCTGTGGGCCTCCTCAGGTCTCCACAGTTAGCAGAAGTTGTGAAACTTCATGGAGGAAATACAGTGCTAAGTACTATGAGATGTGGAAACCTTAAATAGGGATGTAACATCAACCACTTCTTAGTCAGTGCTAAGGGAAAATAAGAGTGTGTTGGGATGATGTTTAAAAATCTCTTTATTTCTGAGGCAATTGTCTTGATCATTCTGTTAATGATCAAGAGGAGACTGCTTTACAAAGAAAAGAAACAACACTGTTTACATTTGAGCAACTCCTTTATTATTTCTGTGCACACTGAAGCTGCATGACACTGTTACTTCTACTTGCATTCACCACACCTCTGGCCTTCATTAGTCACAAAATCTCAAATACCAGAGGACGTGCAAAACCTACTGGATGATTTGCAAAATCTTCCAGTGCTGGAAATTTTTCTAATGATGAAACACTTTATTTATTACTTCTATTTCATCTGATTACTGACTATTGCCATATGAGTCCTGAAGGCTTTGCAGCAAGGAAGATCTGCACTCCTTAAATGATAATTTCTAGGATTATGCTAAAATGTTGTCTAAAAAGCAGTAGTCTAAAATGTTGTCTAAAAAGTAGTAGTCATTTTTATTCAGGTGACTCTCAGTTTCAAATGTATCTTCCATGAGATTTTAGATTTTAGATTCCCTCCAGGAATTCACATCTACACTGTTTAATAATCAAATCTCAAACTATTTTCTGTAGAATTTGATTTGCTACTCAGTTGCATTGGTGTAAGGAAAGTTCAAGACCTGCTTAACACAGAGCTTCTTACTGCGTTCTGTGAATTGGGGATTGATTTTGTAGTGTTCCTGCTAAAATTTTGCCCCGTGGTTTTGATGTTGAGCTCTTGCTTGTTAGCTATTTTGTGTCCTTGACTGTGGCAATAAGACAGCAATTTCTACTGTTTTCCCCTCACATTCTGAGAACAATTCAGATTTTGGTGCGTGCCAAGAGAGTAAAAAAAACACGGACCGTAAGTTTGGGGCTGTGTTCCTGCAAGCACCAGTGATGAAATTACTCCTGGAATATTGCAGCTCGTTAAAACATCACCTTGCTAGAAAGTATTGGCAGACTGGAAGGAAAACATTGGAGAGCTGGAGAGAATCACCCATCACAAAAGATTAGAAGAATGACTTTTGAACTGAAAGACAAGTGATGGTTTTGACACAAGCGCAAACACCATGCTCTCTGTGGATGTTTACACAGTAGCATGGGAAAGATCTCGTTTACTTCATTGCCAAGTCCAGGGATGTAGTGAATCTACGTTTATCCCCTGTTCTAAATAAAACATGGTCAAAAATATGTATTGTGTAGCTAGGATACAACCAGTTCAGAGTTTCACACAAGCTAGGGACTTAAGTCAGTTGCTGGCACCAAGGTGCCCTGACTGCGGCACTTCCTTGTACACCAAAGTGGGGGTAGGAGTCTTGTAACCACATCCCCTGGCCCAACAAAGGTTGCAGGGAGGTGTTGGATGTCGGTGCAAAGGAAATGCCCTGTGGCTGTTAGAAAACAAATTCCAGCAGGGACCTGTTAGACCAGGAGACAGGTACCCACAACAAACCCACTGCTGACAGCTCGGGGGTATTTAAAACTGGGTTGTGCAAAACATTAGAGACTGTGAAGAAGGCAGTGGTCCAGCACAGGCCGGGAGACAGCTAACCTGTGGGATGCTGGAGATCTGCAGGGATCTCCATGGGTCTAAGGCTCCTCTTCCATCTCTGATTTCTGCCCTGCCAACGTCTGAGTGTGTTATTGTCCTATCATGTGATCTGGTTTATAGCCCAGAGGGGACAGCTAAATTCCTTCTGCAGCAACAGAATTTTTTGTAATGCCAATGCCATGACCTTTATTCATGAAAAAACAAAGTACAAATGGAGAAAGCAGGGTGGAGCTCTGTCAGAAATGTGATGTAAACAGCTGCAAAGACGTGACCGCGCTCCTCTAAAGCCATTTCCCACCAGGTAAGAATCAGAGCAACAGGCATTGCAAACACAGCAGAGATCCTATCTGTTATTTTGTTAAGCTAATTGCCTACACCTAAAGCAAGGTCTAATAAAAATTGCCAAATTGAACTTTCGGTCAGATTAGACAGCATCATCAACAACAGTAGCTTCCAAAGGATTTATGGAAACAAATTCCCGTTCCAGGTGTCTGCTGACATTTAAAAAAAAAGGCAGCCTTTTCTCTGGCATTCATGAAAGTAATAGGAACAATTCAGCAGGAGAAGAGCTCCTGTTTTGTTGTGGAAACAGTCTCCACAGTACCCTTGAAAATTCATTCCCGAGGCAAGTTTGAAATAATTTATCCTTTCACTCTTACAAAAATATCTTCATGTTTGGAGCAAACAGCTGTGATGCTGGTGGAGAACCACACTAATATGACCTGGATTCAAACCTGTCTTTTACTGGGAGAACTGGGAGCTTAGTCTCCCACTAGGGAAGTGAAATTCAGGCAGCAATGTTTGCAAAGCTGACGAGAGCTCTGAGGAGGCATCAACTCAGCTAGAGGGGAAAACCTGAATTTAAGCCAAGTGGAATGGGCATATGGCAGTGTCTGCTCCTGTGACTGGAGATGGTGTCTGTGCCCTGAGCCAGACCTGTCAGGGCAGTGGAGTGGATGTGCCTCCACAAGAATCATACTCCACATGGCTTCACAGGACCTCCAGAGGAATCAGATGGGAAAGCTCTCAGGGGTCCACCACACTCTCCACTGTGTGTCTCTGCTCAGTGATTTATTCAGCTCTGTTATCAGACAGTTTCAGGGCCTTGCTGCTTTGGATGATGCCAGGTCACTCCTACAACCCAGCCTGGTCATACTGCTCCTCTGCTACCTCCCCCAGACCTGCTGCTGATGTGTCTGTCCCCAGCACTTGCTATGGGGCTACACAGAGCAAGGGCACCTTCGTGGGGATCAAGGGCACCCCAGATCTACATCAGATGCTCCATGTGTCTCTGGGATGTGCTTCTCAAGGAAATGTGGGAGCCTAGCAACAAGCTTTCACACTTCTCCTCATGAACTTAACGAGCCCAACAGACAAACATGTAGAAATAACCATAGGAAAACTCCAGGTCTTTGGCTGATACAGACAGTAAAGAAAATTGCTCAGTGCTACAGGCAGCCTGTGACCAACTGTGCACAAAATATTAACCATTTGTGGTCCATTTAACAATCAAGAAGTGGTGAGATTGGACTTTGAATCAGAGATGACTACCATTGTCCAAATATATTTAGAGATGTAAATCTGGATTTCTTGTGCTTTGTGCTGAGCCCTTTCCACCCCTTCCCTTCTCTATGTCCTCCTGTGTAGAGACAACAAAGCAGGTTTGCTCTGGCTGGAAAACACAGGCAGCAAGGATGTGATGCTGGGTTGGTATTGCCTGCTGGGCAGGGTAAGGCCACCTGGCCGTATGTTGGACCCAGAGAGAGCTTCCCTTCCTTGATTCTTTGGACTAGTAGTGAATACCTGGCAGGGAAAACATGCCCATTACAGGGACAAGCCTAGCCAGATGTGTAGTTTTCAGACTAGAACTCGTGTAATCTTCTGTATTGGATCTCAGTGAGGCAAACACCTCTGTCATTACTGCTTTGCATTGTTTGACATAATAACAGAAGGGTCAAATGGGGCAAGGGGGCTCCTGTGCACCCTACAAACCTGAGCCCAAGGTATCTGAGAGAGCCCTGGGTAGCTCAAGCTCGTGTTGTGTATCACTTGACATTAATACAGCTTTAGATTACGTGCTGCTTTGCTTGGATGTGCATTTTAAACTACCTTATCACAGTTTGCTAATTGTAAGGGGAGGAAAGATCAGATTTATATCCATTTTTTTCAGTAACAAGAAACAACTCACAACTTTCCAAAAGTGACATACTTCTAGAACCAGTAATGAGTCAAACTTACAGTGGTGACCACTTCTGAACCCTGGGCTGTGTCTATCAGTCATGTTAACTCTCCTTTTTTCTGGCTGGGCTTATGAAGGAGGGGCCTTGCTGAACATATGCTGGGCCTTCAAGATGAAGGCTGGGAAGGCAATGTCTATGCAAGTGCTTTGGCCAGGCAGGGCGAGGGTGCCACTTCATGGGCTTTGAGGCACTTTTGTCTCCTTAGCATCTGTGTTTGCTTTCTCTGAAGCCATGTGGCTCACAGGGATGTGCTGCTTTGCAGCTCCATCCCTAACTGCCAGCCCCTTGTGCCATATGACCTATGCCAAAAGATGAAAAAGGTCAAAGAAGAAATCCTCCAAGCTCCATCTTCTCTTCTTCCTCAGTGGGTCAGTCTCTCAGGAGGTGGGGAGGAAATGCCTTGTAAACATACCATTGTTAAAACTGCCTCTGAACAACGCGACAGATAGGCACACCATCAGCAGACAGGGACAGGCGAGAAAATTCCCTGCCCTAAAACTCTGCCTGTCCTGATAACACCAACAAGTGTGTCACCCTGGGCTTGGGCCAGGTCAGGAGCTTGCTGCCCAGGAAGCACCTGGGTAATCTTTCCAAAGCTTGTGTCTGTCCAGGTTGGGAGATAAGAGTCAGGTATCCCAAAAGAGAAGTGCAGGGATGCCACTGTGGATATTACTGCATTTATTTTAGGCAGCAGAGATTCTGGCTCAAAGATCACTTGAGAGCATGCCAAAGGCCCAGAAAAGGTAACTGCTTAGGGAGGCTCAAGGTCACCCAAGCCTGAAAGCCACTGGCCTCTCCTCAGTGACATTGCTGCCCTCCAGAGTGACGTGCTGCTGTGGAGGTGAAAGCCAAGGCATCCTCCTCAGAGCATGTGGGCAATGCTTGAAGTGTTTGTGTCCAGGCTGTGCCAGAGGACAGCAGGCATGGACGTGCCAGGAGCTGTCTGAACCGCTGTAAGTGGGTAATACAGTGGATGATGCTACATCGCTTTGACAGTTAAAAGCAAAGCTCCCAAAGCCAGCTCTGCCTCCCCTGCCACCAGATGCAAGCAATTTGTTTTGCATTTGGACTGGTAGCCTGGAAAACTCAAGTGCTGTGTTTTTAAGTTGATATCACATGCTTGCTTTCCAGTTTGGTTAATTAAAATCATGTAACTGGATGAGCGGCTACTGGATAGCCAGAGATTTATTTGAAGTTCTTTTTCCTGGATGCTCAAGCATTTGATACCTTTCCTCTCTCTGCTTGCAGTGCATTAATTCACCTAGCCAGAAATTCTGTCTATCTGAACTGGTAAAAACATGCATCTGGGAATGGTTTTGTTTCTTACAATGTTTTCTCCTACTGTTTCCCTACACCTGCCAGTGTAATTTGTCAGAATAAACTAGATACTTTAAAATAACTTTTTATACACTCTCTGTAAGTGTTTTGCCATTGTTTTGAGAAGGAAGAGAGCAGAGAGACACATAAGCAAAAAGAAAAAAAAAGAAAGACGTGAGCATGTATGAATTCACTCACGTGATAGCTCTTCTTCCTCTTTGGGGAGTTTAATCCATTGACTTGTCTAGATCAGTCATGTAAGTTGAGAGGGCTCAATCGCATAAATTTCTGGACTATTTTTCACTAACATTTGCTGTCACCTGGGATGTGGTCAGGGCAAGCCTGGCCAACTCAGTGGCCAGATCCAAATGGAAATGGAATTGGTTGTGCATGGTACCCTAAGACCTTGATGAACTTTATTGCGCTTTCAGTGTGGCTGCCTCATTTCTTCCTAATCTCTTGCCCTACATCTCCTACAAGTTCCTAGCTCTCATAACACCTTTGCAGCATCAGTGTAGCCATCTCGGCTTCACGGGAGTGATTTTACTTGTAAGCCCAAGGAAATCTTTCTGCAGGGCACCATGAGCAGAATATTTAGCTGTAGTATGGTAGGTATGTTATTAGAAGGGAAAGAGGCATGTTCAAAATGTGCATCACCTCCAAGCATGCCTTGTACTGCTGAAGCAGCACTAACAGAGGCTTGCTCCACTGAGGGAATGCCACTGCCAAGTGTTCAGACTCGAAGCTTTACTTTGAGAACTGAAACTGTTTAGTGTGGACATGTGCAAAGACACGCCAGCGTAAGGACGGCTTACTTTGGTCTGCATACAAAGGTCTGAGTAGCTCAGCAAAGCACATACATGCTTCTTCTATGCAAGTACAAGTATCACCTTAACCCAGCAGTGCCTTTCTATGCAAATCTTGAGCTGTTCTGCGTTGTGTCAAATAATGACTCCAGAATTAGATCCAACGAGATGATTTTTTTTTTTTTTTTTTTTTTTTTTCTTTTCCCCAGCAAGTACATTCAGAGACTTTGCCTTTTCAGGCCTTCTACCTCGGTTATTAATAGTATCATTTGCTTTCTTTTGGAAAATTGAATTCATGTGATAAAGAGGAACTTGATGTATCAAATCCTGATGCAGACGTTCTGGTATGAGTGCTTTCATCAAATACAGAAGTGGAAAATGCAGGTTCGATGGTAGAAAATTATTTTCTGTTGTGTCCTTTTTTCTCCCCTCAAATCTTACATATGATTGGGCCAGAAAAAACAAAGGAAAACCTCGACATTTAAAAAAAAAATGTTGATTTTGTCCCATTTGGGGCAAATTTAGGCAGGCATTGCAAGATTTTGTAAGAACTATTATGTAATAGTTAGCTCGGGGCGGGGGAGAAAAATTATTAAAAGAGATAAGTTACCATACATCTAGTACTAGGTAAGAGGATTAAAAAGCAAAACCTGGGAAATGCAATAATTGGATTCACTACTGCCACGTGAAATAAAAAGATGAGCCCAAATTTGGATTTTTGGACAGGGCAAGTACTGCAGAGTTTTCCTTGGGGAGCAATCCTCTATTGGCAAAGCATGGTTGAATGGAGCGAACCAAATGTTTATTGTCTTTAATTGTCGCGATTCTGTTTGAAAGTCGCTGTCGATTTTAGC
This sequence comes from Semnornis frantzii, assembly GCA_013399775.1. Lineage (NCBI taxonomy): Eukaryota > Metazoa > Chordata > Aves > Piciformes > Ramphastidae > Semnornis > Semnornis frantzii. The sequence continues at coordinate 22,212 of VWYK01014050.1, forward strand.
ATGTGGCACGCAGTGGTGAAAGGAAATGGGCTGCCTGAATTTTCAGTGATTGACTAAAATCCACACACAAACTGGTTGTTTTAATTTAAGGGAAAAAAAAGGATTTTGTTTCGTTATCCTGTTACGTAACACTGGATCTAGTCTGCCTTGAACACACAAGTATGTTTATCATTAATCTTAAAGGGCAACGGTCATCCTCCAAAATCCTTTCTGAATTTGTATCTTTAAATAAAAATAAAATTGATCCCGAGGGGATGGCCATGAATTGAAGATGAGAGCACGTCGCTTAGGGTGTTTTAATTACTTTAACCTCATTTATGCATGCTTCTTTTACTGCACCTCCCAATAACAACAGCGAAGAAGAGTGAAAAAAAAACAACACAAAACCCAAACAAAACTAAACATTGTTCTAGGAGTGACTTCAAAAATGCAAAACATACGGTGCATGCAGCATCCAACAGGAGACAGAGTACCTGATTTTGGGGTTTAGCTCATTTTTATGAAACTGGCAGGCTTTCAGTTTGGAGACATTCTTTAATAATACCTATATTTCTCATTCTATACTGCATTCCTTTCAAGGGCTTTAAATTGCCCAGGAGCTCTTCAGAATCCCAGTGGATCCCCTAGGATATATGAGAGTTTTCTATTTCTAGGTATCTGTCAGTTAGCTTGAGACGCTTCACTTTTTCCAAAAGCCAGTGGGACCACTTTGGTTGCAGGCTGTGTAGCTCCTCTGAGCTTGCCTCTCACTTCAGGATCTAGCCCATGGACAGGAGCAGGCAACTCTAAACTTGAGTGGTGTTCTGAAATGACCCACTTTAAAAGTCCAGACTTTCAGACTTGGTAAACGCCTCAAATTAATAACTAATTAACCTGACATAAGGAAAGGACCAGTGGAGACAGTCCCATAATGTCCAGGCAGTTTCAAATATAATCAAAATAGGCCACCTGTAGCTTTAAAATCAGATAACTTCATGCCAGTGGGGCTACTTTTCAAGAATATCAGTGCTTTTGAGTTGCCTCCGTGTTTGACTTGTGAACTGGGTGCAGGACTTCATCACCATCAGTTTCACGTGGTGGAGAGTGTACTAAAAACACAGGTCATGTTTTCATTTCTATTCGATACTTTATTTATATATGATTTAAATGGATAAACTAGGAAAAATTAACTGTCCAAGCCATAATTTCATCCAAAATAAACCCAGACTAAAAGTACAGCAACTTAGTGGATTTCATGGATTAGTGAGATATCCTGGTATGTAATAGCAACAGCAACAATTTTATTCTCTGATTTAGTGATAACTAAAATCTGCAATCCAGAGTCACTGCATTATGTGCAAATCCCTTACAAAATCTGCCTCTCTTTTGTAAGCTCAAGATCCTTTGCTATCCAGAAGAAAACCCTGAAGGTTGCTCCCATAGAGCTTTGTATAGGAAATTTCTGTTTGGAGAAGCATGAATGCAACAGACTTATTCAAACCATCCTTTTCCCATTCTTTTTCACTGTTTTTTTTTTT
>VWYK01014076.1:7235-21299 GCA_013399775.1 Semnornis frantzii
AAAAAAAAAAAGAGAGAGATATTGACATAGTTTAGGTAACACACACTGTAAACAAGCTGTAGGGTTTTCCTTACAATAATTTACATCCATTCCTCTGCAGAGTGCAGCCTTTGTGCTTCTCCTCATCTGAGACAAAGCCAATCATTCTGACTTGCAGGCTTCTATGCACATATTTCTGCCATGTTTGCCCTGAACTTTGGGTTTGATGAAACCCCACATCAAGTCAAACTCTGCTGAAATCACAAAGGGCTTAATAGAAGATAACAAATTGGCTTCTTTTATTCATATGTAGCTTCGCTTCGTGCAGCTCAGCCTGAGTCTGAGGAAAGATTTGCTTCCAGCACAGTAATTTGGGATTGCAGGTTAGCTCAAGGTCATGCAGGTCTGCTGCTGGAGAAGGCAACACGTGCTAGAAAAACATGCCCAGTGAGAATGTACAGCTTCTCCCTACACAGGCAGGCAGGCAGACAAGTGATTCTGCCTGCAGCCATCCCACTCCGGAAAGATCATTAGGTGAGCATTAATGAAAACGATTCACTTCAAACAGGGCTCACACTGCTTGCTTGGATGGTGCTGGACGCCCTCATGTGTTAGGCATCTTGGCCCAGGGGAATGTGCAGACCTCAGCAATTTGTACAGGACCCTAGATTGAGTGCATTGAGTCTTCCATTTCTTCATATGGCAGAAGGCTGTGCTGGTCCCAAGGTGCGACTGGTGCAGGTACTTTTTACTACTGGTTCTGCATTAGTCCTAAGGGAAGAGAAGGCAGATTGTGAGGAGTGTCCTTGGAAGAGGCAGTAGAAAAATTGCCTTTAGATCCTGTGTCCTCCTTCTCAGCAGAAGTACTTTTGCTGTCCAAGGCAGGCTGCAAAGTACTGCTGTGTGTGTAAAACCTCCCTTGCTTGCAAGCAGTCGTAGATTGTATCTCCTTGCTCAGTCACTTTGCCGTAGCCTGGGTATAAAAGCATGATGCAAACCACATTATTTTCTCAATGGTAGCTTTCTAAGAATCAGGCCCTAAATTGGTCTTCTCCAAGGGCTACCTACTCAGGCAATATGTTGTGAGTCCCCCAAGGCTGCACTGGCCATACTCTGTGGTGACCAGCGCTCTTTGCCCTTTTCTTCCTTGGTTATTTTTCCTCTTCTCTTGTGGCAGTCTCATGTTTTGTTCTTCTTACCTCTCCATGCTGTTATGATATTTCACATTTTGGAAAGCCAACATCCCTCACAGAGGGCAGGGAGAAATGTGGATGGCTGTGGAGCAAAGAACTGTGTCTTCATGTTAGGAAGAAGTTCTTCGCCATGAGGGTGGTGAGACACTGGCACAGGTTGCCCAGGGAGGTGGTAGAAGCCTCATCCCTGGAAGTTTTTAAGGCCAGGCTGGATATGGCTCTAAGCAACCTGCTCTAGTGCGAGGTATCTCTGCCCATGGCGAGGGATTTGGAGCTAGATGATCCTTGAGGTCCCTTCCTGCCCTGGTAATTCTATGATTCATCAGTGCTTGGTGAGTGTCAAAGCAGTGAATAGAGATGAGGTTTTGAATTCGCTGGGAGCTCAGGGAGTGGCAGCCTCATAATTTGTGTCTCTCTTGATTGTTTCTATCAGATTAATTGCCCTAAAAGGAAGTTAGCAAATGAAGTCTCTTTTTATGCCTCCATAGATTCAACTCTGTGCTGCAAAGGTTACTCTTGCTGTTTAAAATGCCAGAAATCAGAGCAGTTGTTGCTAAACCTTCCTGATAATTATTCCAGAAGATGATGTTAGCATGCATTTGCCATTGGGGCTTTGTTCAGGACTTCTTGTAACAAAAGGTACTGTTTGCTTGTTAAAAAAAAACCTGTCTTGAAAGGTACCTGGGAGCAGCCAGAGAGAGAACAAACATTATTTTTTAATTATTATTATTATTTCCAAGTGAAAACGAAAAGTCCAAATTAGACCTTGGCACTTCTTTGCTGAAGTCTTCCTAAACAGTGCTACCACCACAACTGAAATCACAAATACCACTCCTGTGAGATCCTTCTGCTGTCATCACTGCAGTGTTTGTGATGTTAATGCTTGTTTCTGGAAGTGTTTTTAGCTGAGGAGCTTCAGGTATTTTTACTTGTTATTTTCCTACCAGTGTCAATGAGGTAATAAGTTCTTCTGGGTTGTTTTGTGGGTTTTTTTCACCTCTCTCCCTTTTAAATGTACCTGCAAATAATTACCAGGCTTTCTGGAAACAACCAAAAAAATCATTAGTGTTTTCATCTAAACAAATGAATAATATGCTGGCAGTTTTCAAGTCCCCTTTTAAGCCACTGCTTTACACTTTATTTCACATGGTAAGTCCTGAGCCAAATTCAATAGGGTCGAGAGCTCTGTACAATGAAACTGTGCAAAGTAAATGGTTCCAGAATGACAGTGGCTCACAGTCTATATTGCAAACCAACAGGAAAGCTGACACTCTGAATTGAACTCCTTGCTGAAGAGTGAATCTTCAGTGGATTGCAATTTCTCCCTTTTTGAAAAAAAGAACAAAAAAAATCCCCACACGCACCAGCTTTCTTTTGAATTGAGGTGGAAGAAGGGAGAGCATCCTTCAAATAATCAGCTGTAGAAAATTGATTCCCAACTCCACAATGCTCATATTTCAATGCAGATTTGATCTGTAAATTAGGTAAAGGTTTACAGAATTCAGCTGTGTCCTAGGTTCATCCAGAAGTTTTGGACAAGGACTCACGGAGTCTTGTGTACAGTTCTGGAGCACCCAGCACAGGAAGGACATGGAACTGTTGGAATGGGTCCAAAGAAGGCCACAAAGATTCTCAGAGGGCTGCAGGAGCTCTGCTATGAGCCCAGGCTGAGAGAGTTGGGGCTCTGCAGCCTGGAGAAGAGAAGGCTTCCAGGAGACCTTAGAGTAGCCTTCCAGGATCTGAAGGGGGCTCCAGGAAGGCTGGGGAGGGACTATTGACAAGGTCTTGTAATGACAGGACAAGGGGCAATGGGTTTGAACTGGCAGAGGGGAGATTTAGACTGGACGTTAGGAGGAAGTTGTTTGCAGTGAGGGTAGTGAGACACTGGCGCAGGGAAGTTGTGGCTGCTCCCTCCCTGGAGGTGTTCAAGGCCAGGTTGGAGGAGGCCTTGAGTGACCTGTACTAGAGAGAGGTGTCCCTGCCTATGGCAGGGGGTTGGAACTGGATGATCTTTCAGGTCCCTTCCAGCCTTACCATTCTATGATTCTATGGTCTGACCAGTCCCTGGGTGAGCTGGTAGCTGGGAACAAGAAACCTGTCGCTGGCCACCTCTTTCTGTATTTCTGTCCGCAGGTGCTATTTGGTCTAGAAACATCCATGTTTCTTTCTTCACTGCCTATGTCATTCAGACCCATAGAGGGCAGGAATGAACAGGAAGGAAAAAGCTCTGTCTAGTGCTGAGAAGCTTAGGAACTGCTAAGGAAATTCATCTGCACTAGCACCAACTGCTGTACATCCTGTCAGAGGAGAATGACTCTTATTCGACTTGCTTCTTCTATGTGTTAGTCTGTTAATGTTATAGTCCTATAGACAGTTGGTGCTGAATATTGGTGATGTTTGTGTATAGGGAAGGGCTGGGTGCATGATAAATGAACGACATTGTTGATTCCTCTGCCTTCCCAAAGGGAAGAAAAAGTGAAGAAGGGAGAGAAACCGATGGGGTGAGAAAGAAACTCAACAGGCTGGGATGATGTGAGAACAATTCAATGAAAAAAAAGAGAAACAAATCAATATGGAACCCAAACCCTGATGCCAATGATGTCACCATTGTCACCACTGATGCTGGGGGCAGACACAGGGCAAGTCCCAGACTGGATTCAGCAGCAGGCAGAAACCACATTCAGGAGCTGGATTCTAAAACTGGATCCAGGAGCACACAGATTGAGGTGGAAGGCAGAACGGACAACAGAGTGCTCCTCAGACACAGGTCATTGAAGAAAAGACTTGACCCTGGTGATCCCTCAGCTGTCTCCTTGGGATGCAGTCCATTGTTGGCCAGTTGAGGGTCTCCTTTCCTGTCTGCTCCTCCCCATGAGTGTCACTTGTGACTTGCACCCCAGCGTGAGGCACAAGATATAGCAATGCCCTTGGTGTACAGAGAAGCAAGTCCAAGTCAGAGCTGTTCTGCAACCCAGCTCTTGGCAGTGACTCTGCCCAGCAGCTTCTCCCTGCTAGAAGCAGGCCCTGGCTGTCCCAGCCTGCCCTGAACTTCAGAAAGTGCCTCAATGAGGAAAGACTGAGCTGGGGAGTCAGATCCCTGCACAGACTTAGTTCTGGTGTGGCTCAAACCAGGACAGGACAAGAGCAAAGACGTGTCTATGGACAGGAATGTATAGAAATGTGGCAAGCGGAAATGGAAAGACACAGACCTGAGGAGTCAGAGGGAAGCTACCAGGTGGCCAAAGGAGCTGCAGAAGGATCTGAAGAGCTGCAGATGGAAGAGGCTACACCAGATCTGAGAAGCTGTCAGCTGTCCAATGGCATTGGTCTCTATGTTTCCAAATTGATGCTAGAACTTCTGAAAATGCATCAGACTTAGGGTTCCTTAGGGAGAACATCACATGTGGCTCTTCCCCCTGCGCCTAACATCCAGGGCTTTAGCAAATGGCTCTTTCTTATCTCTGCATTTCCTAATCTGTTGATGTTTCTTTTTGGTAGCTGATCATCACAGAGAGCTGGAGCAAACCCTGCACTTGATTTCCTCTCTCATATGGCAAATTCCTCTGCTTCATATGTTGGTTGAGTGGCTGATGAAGAACACCAGGAGGAAAAAAGGCAATTACATCCAGCAGAGGCTCTCACAGCTGGTATCACAGCTATATACTCAAAGTGATGGTTACGGTCCTGCTGGAAAGCCAGAACATTTGCAACTTCCAGTCATGTAAAGCTCCTCCCAGTTAAAGCCACAATGTTCTTCGATTTCAGAGTTAAACCTACAGATCTGTGCTTCTAGTAATGCTGTGCCCCGAGTCTTTCAGCACAAGCAGGGCAAACCCAGCAGGGAGGATGGGAGCTTCAGTGGCTAGAGCAAGAAAATGTATCTGTGGGGGTTGGTGTGAGGCTTGTCTCTCAGGTAATTACCAGCTGCTTCTGAATCTTTCCAGATTCCCTGCCTCTGCCACCCACGTGCAACGTGGACAGCAGGATTGCTCGGTCTCGGCTGTGCTCAGCTCCCACTTCACATGTTGTAAAAATGATTGCTCCTGAAGTAAAAAAAAAAAGTATAAAATCACTGTGGGGTGTGTAATTATTGTTAGCAGGAAACTCCAGCTTAGACTGTGTAGGTAGGCAGAAGACAGGGAGATTTAACATGTGACAGGTTGCCATAAAAACAAGCTTGGTGACATTCAACAAGGAAGTATAAACACTTAAAAAAGCATCATGGTCCTGAAATCCGTCACTCCTCCTCCCTTCCACATTGGAGGTATTTCTCAGAGACTATTGGTTGCTTTCACATCATCTCACCCCTCTGCTCTTTCCCCTCTCACCCGTCTCAGTTCAGTGACCTGAGTAAATTAACACAGCCAGTTAAGAAACAGGAGGGGTAAGCAAACATCAAGTGTTTTTTAATAACTGTAGAATCATACAACATTTTGAGTTGGAGGAGACTTGTAAAGCTCATCTGCAGTCAGCAGGGATGGCTGCAACTCGAGCAGGTTGCTCAGAGCCCCAAACAACCTGACCTGGAATGGTTCCAGAGATGGGGCAGCTATCAATTTTCTGGGCAACCTGGGCCAGTGTCATACCACCCGCAGTGTACACAGTGATTTCCTTCTCTCTAGTCTGAACCTCCCTCTTTTAGTTTCAGACCACCACTCTTTGTCGTGTCGTAAAAGGTCCTGCTACAAAGTCTGTCTCCAATTCTCTTATTGCCCTTCTTAGTACTGAAAAGCCAGCAGAAGGTCTCCCAGGAGCCTTCTCCAGGTTGAACAACTCCAACTCTCTCACCCTGACCTCACAGCAGAGGGCTTCCAGCCCTTGTGTTATTTCTGTGGCCCCTTCTGGCCCCGCTCCAACAGGTCCATGTGCTTCTTACCTTGGGTAGCCCAGAGCTGGCCCTAGCACTGCAGGTGGGGTCTCAGCAGAGTGTGGCAAAGGGGCAGAATCCCCTCCCTCCACCTGCTGCCCATGCTGTTGGGCATCAGCTCAGGACAGTTGGCTTCTGGGCTGATGAGGTTTCTTGTTAAGTCCTTGTGCACATACTTTGGGTCAGTTTGCCTCACCTGGGATCTCGGCTGAGTTGCAAAACTCCTGCACCTGCCCTACCATTGCCATCATAAAATACCCCCAGCTGTGGGCCTGGTGAGACTCTGCCCAGGGTTTGTATGTGACTGTATTCAACCTGATAAAGCCAAGTAGGACCTTACAGCAGTTCGTCAGAAGAGCAGAGCTGGATAGTATAGCTCCAAGGTTAACTAAAGTGGCCCTAGAAATGCATATGTGAGAAACGGGAGTGCTGCCATGGAGGTAAATCAGTGATGGTAACAGTGAGAGATGCCACTGCCTACTCCTTTCCTGATGTCCTGTGAGCTTCCAACTTGCCTTGAACAAAGGCTTGTGTATAAATGGCAGCAGAGGCTCTTGGCTCTGGAAAACTTTTATTGAACTACTCAGCAGCAGGGGTGAACCTGGAAAGTGTTTTTCCTTTCCTGACATAACCAAGCTCTAGTGAGGCCACCCTACCAAGAATATTTGCAGCCTTCTGTTTTTCCCCTAGTCCTTCACTTTAGCTGCATGCCTGCATAGTTGTAAGGATCGCTCAACCCTGGTGAGCATTTAGCCTGTCAGCCTTCAGTGTACTTCCACAGAACCCAGAGGGCTTGTGTACCACCAATCATACTGGGTTTGCTATGCCACAGCACCAGCAGTGGTATCTACTGTGGGGAGTGCTGGGTGGGCTTGAGAAAATGCTTAAATACTTAAATGAATGAAAAGTTGTGATCCTTCTCTAGCAAGGGGGTTGGACTAGATGGTCTTCAGAGGTCCCCTCCAACTCCTACCCTTCTGTTGTTCTGTGTAATTTAGTGAGCTGTTCATAGATAGTTTCTAGGTGGTGAAAGATGACACTAGTCAATCTGTCTATAGTAAGTGACTAATTCATTAATTTTCCTCTTCTCAAGCTTTGATCTGTGGGGAATAAGGCAGGCAAAAACAGTGTGAGTGCCTGTTACTGGGTCTGATGTTGTCAAGGCTGAAATATTGATGTGCTGATGATATTTTGTAAAATCATAGAATAGTTTCAGCTGGAAGAGAACTCTGAGATCGAGTCCAACCATTGACCTAACACCACCATGGCCAGTAAAAGGGGCATGTCTTTGTGTCTTTGGAATGACTCCTGGGTGGGTGTTCAATGAGGTGTTGATGAATCCTAACATCCAGTCTAAATCTGTCAGAGGGGAGATTGAAACTGGATGTTAGGAGGAAGTTCTTTACAGTGAGGATGGCGAGGCACTGGCACAGGTTGCCCAGGGAGGTCGTGGCTGCTCCCTCCCTGGAGGTGCTCAAGGCCAGGTTGGAGGAGGCCTTGAGTGACCTGTTCTAGTGGGAGGTGTCTCTGCCTATGGCAGGGGGTTGGAACTGTATGAGCTTTGATGTCCCTTCCAACCTTACCACTCTATGATTCTATGAATCACAGCTCCACAGGGTATCACCAGACTGCAAATCCCCAGAGCTACAGACACCTTTGGTTTCTGCTGTCCCATGAGAGAGGTTCGGCTGCACCATGTTGCAGGAAGCCCAGGGAAGAGTGGATGCAAACCTCCAGGTGTTTTTGTTTCAGCTTTGTCTGGAGGCACTTATGGCTATCTCAACCTTGCAATGTTCAGGTAGGCCAGCCCTCCAGCCTGGGAAGGAAGGATTTCTTCCTTGAGAATTATTATTACAATTTGCAAGAGGCAACCTCAGTGAATCCCTCGCACAGCCACTTCTTTCCCTCTGTGTAGGGTTGCAACTGCAGCAAGGGTAGTACAGAGCATCCATCATTTCCATTAATAGATGGCAGTGCTGTGTAGATCCCTTCTGTGGTCTGCCTTTAATTATTTTCTAAGGTGCCCTCTGGATATTTCTTTCAATGAAAGCTGAAGTGGAAAATGGAGGTCAGGCCTGTGGACTGACTGATTAAACCTGCCCATCATACCTTTTGTACAGGGATCTTCCCAGTGCAAATAATGCCTTGTAGCAGAGGAAAGAGATAGGAGAAATGTGTTGGTGCAACCTGTATTTGTGAGGAGGCAGACTTTGAACAGGCCTTTTGTGGGAGGTGGAGTGGAAGAACAGGTTGTTTTCTACCTCTGAAATGCAGAGGTAATACTGAGCTGCCTGTTGTGGTTCCAAGTCCTAGGTGCTTAAGGATGGAGAGAGCAGTGCTGCTGTAGGCATCCCTTGTTACTGCACTGTTAGTGATCAGGACTACTCTCAATATTTCAGTTTAATTACATAGTTTGTTTTGGTTTTGTTTTTTTTTTAAAGGGTGTCTATTGCCTGAGAATGCAATTACTTGCAAAGACCTCTGTTGTCTTTATCTGTGCTCTGGGCATCCAACTGACCTCCCAAGATTTATACCAGATGCACACAGAAATAACTGGGATTTGCCAGGTTATCACACCTTCCCTCACATATTCCACAGTAATATTGACATACAATGGTCCTTCCAGAACATATATTTCTTTCTGATGTACTGGTCTGGCCAAGAGGAGAAACAGTTCATGTGAGATCGGTGTGTGTACAGTTACATATAAAGAAACAAAAAATGAATGTTCAAAGGGGCAGCCAAATAAATCCACCCTATGTACCTATAGAGAATAGTGGCAGGAACAAGACTCTTGGCACAGAGAGAAGAAGAAAAGATTGAGGTGCAGGTGAAAGGAACCAAAGGTCAAACTCAAATGTTTGTGATGTCTGTGACAAGCCTGTGGTAAGATTTACACTCTTCTGTATTTGCCTTCGCAGTGGTCAGTGAGATAGGACTGGATCCACTCTATTATAAATGAGTGACTTGTTCTAGTTGGAGGAGTCCCTGCCTACGGCAGGGGGTTGGAACTGGATGATCTTTGAGGTCCCTTCCAACCTTACCGTTCTATGATTCTATGATCGTGCCAAGGATGAAAGACAGTGGATGGCTTCAGGTTTACTCTTGACTCACTTCTGCTGGCACCCAGGTGCCCCAAGACTGTTTGCATTTGTCATCATGAGTGTACATGGCCAGCTCTGTGTCTCAAATAAAGCCATGGCCTGTATGCATCTCTACACTGGACTTCAAGGGCTCAACCTCATGGCCTGGAAAGCGAGGAAAATGGGATGTATATGGAGAAATCCTAGGGAGTCCATCTCTGGCTGTGGCTGACCACCAAATCCAGGGTGCTGAAGACATCATTGCTGACAGAGGTGTGTAAGGTAGCTCTGTCTTTAGTCTCTCATCTCTGTCTCTCTAGATCTCTGTAAGAAATAATTTACGAGAGAAATATGCAGCTGACATATACTTGGTGAGAAGTGTTGAATGCTTTCATCACATCATGTACTAAAAATGTAATCCTTTACATTGAAGAGCACTGGAAGTGACTTAAGCTTTTGTGGCAGGACTTGTAGTTATCTCCTGGTGTGGTTTAGTTGCCACAAATTAGGGAGTCACAGAGAAAACTCGTTCGCAGAGTGCGCGTTTGATCCACTGTCCTAATCACCACGACTTGGCTCACCAGCTACTCGTACACCACTACATAATATCCAACCTCAAATGAGCAGGAGCTGCCAAGGGGTCATTAAAATTCCTCCTCAGTCCTGATCATTAAACAAACCATACAAGAGGCAGACTCCATACCTGGAAAAAGCGGCATGTTAATGGAGATGCACCCAGCATAATTGCTGTCATCCATCACCCCTGTCCCACTGATATTGACAAAGTGCAGCTAAATATTTAAATAAGCCATTTTTCCTTCAGAAGCCAAAGGATTAGGAGCAGCCAAATTTCTCAGTCTAGTCAGCAAACGATACAAATCCAGGGATTAAACAGGATTTGCTGGAGTGAATAAGAGCTGCTTCTGCATTATGCTGTATGAAAAAAATATTCTTTGCTGCCAAGGCTGTTGCTTGGGGCGAGAGGAGGAGGAAAGACAATTCTTCTTATTGAAAGCAAGCAAAATAGAATTAGTTCCTCTTTACTCAACACTCCTGATTTACTTTGAGGGTGTAGTTGAAGGAAAATGTGGCTTTCCCAAGCCCCATTAGACACCTGCACTCCTTCTAAAAAAAATACATTTGAAATGAAGGTGTAGGGGTTACAAGGCTTTGTGCATGTGTTTTGTTTCAGGGCCAGCTCCTTCGAAGGCCTGCCAGGTTACCACCAGTAAAAGAGAAGAGAAATGTTTGTTGAAGCCATTTGAACTTGGGTATGTTTTGGCATAGTGCACTTTTCCCACATTTGGTGGTGGCTGCATTGAGTTTATTGGGTAAGATTGAAGGCTCTCGTTGAAACACAAGAGGTGCTTGCAGGGGGAGACAAGAAAATGACTTTACTGGAGCTGGGTGGGAATTTTTGGAGCAAAATTTCTTTTGGTTTCGAATGTGTTAGTTCACTAAAAGAGGATGAAGGCATTCACACACACACCCCCAAAAAACTGGTATTGATTTTTTTGTTTGTTTGTTTTTAATCCAAGTGTCAATGTCCAGGTTTTGGTTATTGATGTTTTCCCAGCATCAAATAACTTGGTTTTATTCATCTGGCTTTAACTATAATAACATTATGATTACAAAAAGCAAAATAAAGGATTGAAACAGAGTGAAGTGAGCTGGTTCAAATTAAACTGATCTGAAATGTTCAAAATGATCCAAACCATGAAAGTTAAAATTCTCCTTTGGACTCCTGAGTTTTCAAAACTGATTTGAATTGGAAGTTTTATGCTGGCCTGAGCAGGAAGAGAATGCTGATATTTCCCACCGTTCTTCATGGGATAGGAAAAAATCAGTTCCTGACCTTTCTTAGGGGTCACCTCAGCACTGTTTGGCAATTTGCAGGAGTGAATTGTGATGTATTTTTTTCCTGGAAGTGTGAAATCCCCTTAAATCTTGCTTTTTTTCTGATGACTGCATGTTGGTAGGGGGAGGAAGAAGAGATTTGTCTTTGCAGTGATAGCAAAAAAGTTTTCATGTCTTAGCATTTTTTAGGTAGTGCCCTAGATTTGTTGTCTTGTCTGATTTAGAAGCTGAGCAGAAGTCCTGTCTGTTCATAGAATCATAGAATGGTAAGGTTGGAAGGGACCTCAAAGCTCGTCCAGTTCCAACCCCCTGCCATAGGCAGGGACACCTCCCACTAGAACAGGTCACTCAAGGCCTCCTCCAACCTGGCCTTGAACACCTCTAGGGAGGGAGCAGCCACAACCTCCCTGGGCAACCTGTGCCAGTGTCTCGCCACCCTCATTGCAAACAACTTCCTCCTAACGTCCAGTCTAAATCTCCCCTCTGCCAGTTTAAACCCATTGCCCCTTGTCCTGTCATTACAAGACCTTGTCAATAGTCCCTCCCCAGCCTTCCTGTAGGCCCCTTCAGATCCTGGAAGGCTACTCTAAGGTCTCCTGGAAGCCTTCTCTTCTCCAGGCTGCAGAGCCCCAACACTCTCAGCCTGTCCTCACAGCAGAGCTGCTCCAGCCCTCTGAGCATCTCCATGGCCTCCTCTGGACTTGCTCCAACACTTCCATGTCCTTCCTGTGCTGAGAGCTCCAGAACTGCACACAAGACTCCAGATGGGGCACTCACTTTAGGCAAGGTATGAATCTCAAAAAGAATTGCAGTGAATGGCTTGGCCACAGCTATTCAGTTTATGTTGCTCTTGGGAAGGCTTGTTTGTCCCAGAGCTTTATTTCTCTTTGCATATTCACCACAATTTCCTGAGGATCTGGACTCAGATATCTAACATCTGAGCAGAACTCTCTGCAAGGCTCAAGGCATTACCTCTCTCACTGGTACATCTGTCCAAGGACTGCATGTGCTCGTCTTGTCAGATCAAATGTTACCTGATTTTCCCCTTCGAATCAATCAATGTTAGGAATCCAAACCTAATGCCCATCTCTGGGGAAAGACAGCAGCATTTATAAATCATGGAGAAGAAAAAAAAAAAAAAAAAAAAAGTGATAACATAAATGTTTCTCAGCTCTGGCTTCAAGGGACCATGGAGTTAATATTTTCCTCTAAGGATGATGAGCTATAACTGTTCTACCCTTATACTGCAGAGAGCAGGCTTGGGTGGAAATTGAGTAGATTATTCCTTATAACTTTATTGCAATTCCATGGAGATGTCTGAAAATGCACAAGCCTGTTGCTTTGCAAGGGTATTTAGCACGTTTCATCTCTGTGAATTGATAGTGATACATAAATGTCAGCTTTGTTGAACATGTCTGCACTGTCTTGCTATTCAAACAGTAGTAATTAACTCCCAGAGTCCTCTTCCAGTCTGCCTTTGGATTCATTTAAAAACCTGTGCTAGAGCTGTTGCTAGACAAATGAAGCCTAGAAATATGGGGCACATTTTGTAGTGAGAGTAATTAACCACTGAAATAAATTTCCTGGAGGCAAGGTGGATTCTCCATCATTTGAAGCCCTTAGCTTGAGGCTAAATGTCTTTGTGAGAGATATGTCATAGCTCAGAGAGAAGTTATAAGCTTAAGGATGTGCTGTCTGTAGGACATGCTTATATATTTACAGCTTCATTGAGCAGGGGCTGTAGGAGAGTTATTCATGTTCTGTGTGCTAGCTACAGAAATTACTGGTGGGACACAACTCTCCTGCTAGCTGAGAGCAGGACTCAACACTTGCTCACCTCTCAGGCAAATATTTAGTACCTGCTACCAACAGTGAAATCAGCTGTCCAAAGCATAGAGCCATGGAATTGCTTTGGTTGGAAGAGACCTTTCAGATCAAGTCCAACCATTGACCCAGCACTGCCAGATGACCACTAAACCATGCCCCTCAGCACCACATCTCCATAGCTTTTTCCGTTCCTCTGGGGGATGGGCACTCCAGTGCTCCCCAGGTCAGCCTGTTCAAGGCCTTGACAGCTCTTGCAGGGAAGGCATTTCTCCTAATGTCCAACTTAAACTTCTTCTGGAGTAACTTGAGCTCATCTCCTCCTTTTCCTATCCCTTGTTGCATGGGAAAACAGACCAATCCCCACTTGGCTCCGGCCTCCTTTCAGGGAGTTGTAGAGAGCCAGATGGTCTTCCTCTGCCTCCTTCCCTCCAGGCTAGACCCCCCAGCTCCCTCAGCTGCTCCTGACAGGGCTCTAAACCCGTGAGCTTGCTATGTTCACTCCATCTCTCACAAGAGCTGGGCAGAACACTAAAATCTGTTAATGGTCAGCAAAATGTAAAACGTCTCCAGAATACCTTAAGTGAATTTTGGGTTTTCTGTTCTGTGAGTTCTTATTTCAACAGGGGCAGTATGGCAAGCCCCAGTGGGAGGGTAGCCTGAAAACGTTGTGAATCAGTAAAAATAACAAACTTTGGATTTCATCTTCAGGTAGTAATGAGCTTCCATGTAAAAATGTGGATCTGGAGAGGCGTCAGAAACTGGTTTTGGATTGCTACTTGTTTGTTGATGCCCTGTTGCTCTCTGCCCTGGGTGAAAAGGTCCTATCCATATAAAGCCAGCTAACTGCAATGAAGGGAGTGGGTAAAATGAAGCAGCCAGAGGAGCAATAAAGGGGTATGCACGGTGCAGCCTTCAGGTGCTCAGCCTTTCGTGGAGAATCCAGGAGCATCCTGAAGCCAAAGGTCTGAGGAAGCAACAGCCAGGAGGGAGGTCAATGTCAGATTAGCTTGTGTCAGCCTAGCTGAAAGCTGGCAGATAATATGATTAAACAATAAGCATTTTGTCATAGTAATGAATCCTGGCATCCACCTTTCTGATATGATTAAATCAGTCTGGAGAGAAATTCTTCATTACCGACACTAGGTCACTGCACAAGTATGCAGTTTGGGTTTGTTGGTTTGGTTTTTTTTTTTAAATTTAGACAGTTAAGTAAGGATTGGATTCTCCAGTTCCAGGCCCCAATTCAAGAGAGATGTTG
>VWYK01014089.1:337-10412 GCA_013399775.1 Semnornis frantzii
TAGCTCTTTCTTTCTTCCATTCCTCATGAAGCTGTCCCGGAACTGTGTGTCATTTGGGACACAAATGGTACACTTACTGTTTTAGGCACTTAACTTGGATAAAATTCAAAGATCTAAAGTTAGGCGGCTTGTTCCTCTTCTGTACTGTTCTCTCAGCATGATTCAGAATCATAAGGCAAATGATTAAAAAGGCAGGAACTTCACAAAAGCAGTTACATTGTGGAGCGCAGAAAGACCTGTGGAAATGAAATAGCTCAACTATGGGAGAAGGCTGAAACAAATGAAAGGCTTCTAATTCTCCTACAATAGGAAATTACTGTAATGTGTATCAGTCACAATTGTCCATTAGAAGGTTACTTAGCCAGCAGAACATGTCTCACTAATTTTCAACCTGTGAATGTGGTTTTAAGCCACAACTAATCTTTCCTTCTCAGTGACACCTTCAGTTTTCCTCTTAAATATTTGATATGGAAAGAAAAACATACAAGGTAACTTCCACTCTGTGTCTAACTTAAAACCAAGTCTATCCATTTTTAATAGCAATGTGCTGCACTTATCCTAGTAAGGGACCTCCTGGATGAATGATCTATTTCTGTGCTTGTTGCTGCATTTTAGAGCCTATAGGTGCTTAGCACATACATTTGCTTCTAATTAGAACTTGAGCTTTCATAAGGAGAAAATGGTAAGACCAGAAAATGAGGCAAAAAAAATCAGCCAGTTTTGCTTGGCACTTGTTTCTTTCTTTTGTTTTGGAATTCAGTACAGACTTGTCACTTGAGTTATTCTGCCAGAGACTGGGGTTTTGAGCTTCTTGTTTGTCTTCTGTTGAGATATCAAGAGTTCTTACCCTGGGTGACAGCAGAGGTCACTGTAGCTGACATCGAAACTGGATGAGGAATCTGGAAACAGATGCTCCCTTCACTCATGATAGCTTTACAGGTGCTTGGCATGCTTGTTTAGTAATTAGCCTTTTTATGTCAGGCATCTTCTAGGTTGAGTTGGATATGTGGTGACATGGTTAAGATAGCTTTCCTGCGGGGGTCATCTCTTCAGGCACATTAAAAAAAAACAAACTTGAGAAAGCCCATGGTAAATGGAAAGCCAATGTCACCTGCATACTTAAAGCAATAGCCTTTCTAAATCCTGAGTTACTGTTGTCAGAAAGCTTTTTGACATAGAAAGCTATTAAAACAGGAGAAGTGAAAATGATGGCTACCATCTTGATGTATGATTATAATCTTTAAAGCATGAAATCAGATTACAAGTTCTCTTAATTAAGCTTTCTCTTAATTCTTCTCCCCACCAATGAAACATTGGTTGGCTCCTCTTTTAAGATCATGTTCTTAGAAGCCCAGCCAGGAGAGTTTGGAACAGGCAGTTATTAGCATTTGGTGCTGCAGAAAGAAACAGGTGTTGCACAGTAACTGCTTGGGACTTAGGGGTAGAAGGACAAGCCCACTTGAGCCTCAGATGATGCTAAAAGAATGGGCAGCCACCACTTAGAACTGAGGGTACCTGGTGTTAATCTCTCTGCCCACTTGGTCTCCAGTTCCTTTTGTGGGATTTTGGAGGTTGATTGCTGCTGCATTTTCTTAGTCACTCTTCTAGAAGCTTTTCCCGTTCTCTTCCTCAGCAGCAGTTTCACAGGATTCCTTGAAGTGGGTCACAGATGGAGAGAGACACTGATTTCAGGTAAGAAAAATTAGAGATGAACAGTTTTTGTAAAGACAGCAGGAAAGGCTCAGAGGTCCCTTTTGAATGGTGGCTTGTTTGTACTGACCCACAGTGAACTTGGTGCTCTACTTGTTCATCCTTTCTGCATCGTCCATGTGCCCCTCCCTGCTGAGTTGTGAACACTTGTTTTCAGAGGCATTGCTTCCTTTCCCCACTTCACTGCCTTTAATTAAAGCAATTGTCCTCACTTGCAGGCCTTTTGCAGCTGTAGTTCTTTTGATTGCCGGCAGCAGTTTTTTCTATCAAGAGCATATATGGTGTGTTTGCAGGTGTTCAAGTATGTTTCAGAGCTTCTGGGTTTTGCAAAACTTCTTGAGTGCCCTAGTAAATACATGGCCAATACCTTCCTTCATATAATACTTTGTCTTCTCAATACTTCAGTATCTTTAGTCTGTGTAAGTTGAGAAGCCAGTGCAAATTCCTAGACATAGTTCACCAGGAAAACTTCAAAGTCATTTAATGAGCATGTAGTCAGGATTCCAAACCTGTAAGATTTGTTATTTAATAAAAACAAAGCTGTAAAAAAGGTGTAAAGCTGAAAAACTGCTGAGGGTTTAAATTTTCCATCCAGCTGTCCATAATACTATGCAGTCTGTTAATTGCTGGATTAATGGGACTTAAATTATTTACATAGTACAAATGGCTTCTGTTGTCTGGCCTTCAGGTGACTGCTGCTTTTCTGTTCTCTGGAATTAGTATTATTTGACAGAATTCTATTTAGAGCATGTACATCCTTAGCAGATTTGAGGCCTCACATTTCTTGAAAGTATTACTCAGTTGAATTAATGACATTGTGAGCATGCACAGTAATTTGCAAGAATTGTGTAATTTGAAAAAATTGTAGCTTTTAATATGTATGCATCTCAGTCTTCATAAATATACCTATGCATGAAGAGCAACGTATATTGCTTAGTGTTTCCTCTTCTGTTTTCATTCATGGCTTCTGATTTGCTCTTCTGTGGCTCTTTTGGAGCTGGGGGAGGAAACACTTAACCATTACTATTTTCAAAGCGCAACTGCTTTACATGAAGGCTAAATATAGAATGCCTGTGCTAACTTGTGCCATCTGTTGGGAGCTTGGTTTATGTCAGAACTGCACTAGTCCAGTTGCTTGTTAAATCCTTTTGCCGTGTTGATGCCATGGTCTTCATGCAGGCTGTATGAAAGAACACCATTTGACTGAGGAGAAGACCCAAAGCTAGTTAGCACACAGCACTGTTCGAAATTCTTAGGGGCTGATGCCATGCTGTAGAATTACATACTCTTAAGCTAGTATCTGCTGCTGGAGCTTTACAGGAGGCTTTTGAAGTATTCACCACTGATAGATGTTAAAAAGCTGATAGATTTGACAAGCTTATGATTTACCAGGATGCATCAGAACTGAAGCGGGGGAGAGCATGAGTTGTCACCACTGTCTTGATGCAGATGTGGAAGATGAAGCAATTTTTATTGCAGAAATTGCGCTTCCTGAGACTTTTTTAAAGCCTTCTGGCCTGCTACCTCTGGAAAGCCAGAAGTGCATGTGCATAGGAGAAATGGGAAAGCAGTAAAAACGAAGCATCAGATTTTATACAGCTCGGTTAGGTAAAACTTGTATCTCCTGTAGTACCTTCTGTACGTGTCTGAAGAAGTGGGAAATGAGAGTTAAAATGGAAAGTGGATGATGAATTACTGCTTCTAAAATATTTCTACCATTTTACTTTGGTGATTAAAAATGAAAGAAGATTGAAATTCTATCCCAAACTTGAGTATTTCCATATTAAAATGAGAATCCCTAGATGACATGGTTTGCTTGGGTTTTGGGTACACCCTACAAGTATGTATGTGTGGCTTTTCAGTGTCAGTCTTTTGTAGCAGAAACTTAAATGCTTACGGTGCTGTGTGCACGAGAGGATTTTCACTGCTTTGCAGAACTGAAAGGTTTATCTCCATTGTGTCATTATATATACATTAAATGCAGTTTGGAGCCTTTGTTCTATTTTTTTAATTGTTAGTTACTGCACTTAAAAAGGCTGCTGCATGTGTTGTTGGTAAGTTCTGCTCTAGAAAAATAGGATTTTTAACAGAAAGGATTCCTGAAGACACTGAAAAAACTTTAAAATACTTCTAATTACATAGTTTTTGCCTACATTAAGATGTGTAGGCTCTATTTTGAATACTCCTGGGTTTGAAAACTTGGCAACTGGTAAATGAACATGCACAGAGATGGTATCAGTCTTAAAAATACTCTATGCATGCTTGAGCAGGTAGGGATACATGGAAAAGTTCAAGAAGAGGGGCAAGTTCAGTTGCATTCCATGAAAGGCACTTTCCTCCTGCCAGTAGTGAAAACAACCTAGGAACTTGCAGTTAAATGCATTTGATTTGGAAAAAAATAACTTGTAATTTTAGTTTTTCTGCAGCTCTGCTCTAAAAACTCTAGAACACAGCTCCCACAAACTTGAATGCACAGCCAGTGGTTGAGTGAAAGTGCTGAGACCATTGCTAACAATATTGCAGGTGCTGTTCCTTCAGTGAGCTTATGGACTGACAAATCATCTGAACAGAGAGCAAGCCAAGACAGGAGGTTTCACAACAAGGATCATACAACGGACTGTTGCACACAGGCTGTTAGGTAAGCAGCGATAAATAGATGGCTGGAAAGTGGAGGTCTGCTGGCCATCCCTACTTCAGGTTTGGACTAATTGGCCGGGGGTGTGGAGAGGGCAGCTTGACTTCAGCTGGTGGGTTAATGGCAGCTGATTGCACAGCAGCCCTGCCCTGAATGGTTAAAGGACAATAGGCCTCCCTGACTTTGTCTGCCATGCAAATCCAGGGCTGCACCCCCCTCACGAAGTGTTAACTGAGAGATGAAATTCTGGCTTTAATTGTATCACTTAATACTGCAATTTTGTACAGCAAGCCAGGTATTTCAGAGTGGATTCAGGAATGGATGAAGTGTAATTTAGGATTTTTTCAGAAATTTTAATCCAAAGTGTACATGAATTCTGTTGCTGAGGTTTTTCCACTTTATGAAATGTGGACAGTTGCTTTGGGTACATCAAGACTTTGGCTAAACACAGCTCACAAGCGATAAAGGCTGTGAAATCAGACTAACCAGAAGCTTCCTGTGCTCTGTATTGAATCCTGGTCCATAGCATAGGCTTTGTGGCATTCTAGTGTTAAACTCTCTAATTTATTTGGTATTTGAAAAATGACTCATACTGAACACACCTATTTAAGTAACCACCAGTTTCTTGCATGACTCTTCCTTGCCTGTAACAGTGACGATATTTGACACTACTTGAATTATTAACTCTTCATATTCCCACTCTCACATCCATCCTGCAAGATGAGAGCTGCAGAAACCTTTTGGTTTTCCTTTTTGATATCAGGGAACAGTTCAGGGTTCCAAAGACTGTACCAGGCCCACAAAGGACTTCTAATGTTGCAGGCAGAAATACATTGCAGAAAGAGAAGAACTCTGTTGGTCTGGGTGGAGAAAAGCATGCAGAAGCTGTTAAACTGAAGGAGTTGCTTCTTAAATGTCCATGACAGTGCTTCCATTAGCTGGCTTGTGATGTTAGCCCACAGCCCTGTTGTCTCCTGTTTTCAGTGTGTGGTGAAGTCATTCCTCTGGAGGCTAAGATATGCCTTACTGAAGTTTGCTGTACTTGGGTTGCAGATTTATCTATCCTACTCCATTTCCTTTCATCCCTCTGTACTGCTCAAGCTTTGTGTGTTGGAGATTTTTTTGCATTAAAATCTACCAAAAACTAAAATTTACCACTGACTACCTCTGCTAGGGAAAGTAAAGAGTTCCTAAATCATGAATTAGTGATGCGACCGCATACATATTACATTAGGGCAAGGAACAGTGCAGCAAGCAATGTGCACTAATTGAATATAAATTTGCACAAAGGGGCACAAAACAACAGTATTCTGCAGTATGTGTGAGCTGCAGTGTTCTGAGGGCTTGACATGGCCCTTTGCTACAAAAAAAGGGCTGCATTGTGCACAAAGTTGTGAAAGAAATACTGCTATTCAGTGTGTATCAGCTGTTTTTCTGTAGGGAGTTAATATTTGCTGTCTAGTTTGAGTTTGGTTTTTGTTGTGTGTTTTTTCAGGACTAGCCAGAGATCTTGCATTATCAGCACAGTGCGTGGCCAACCCCCACAGCAATGAAGTCTTAAGTATGTACAGAGTTGCTAGGTGGTTTAGTTCTGTCTCCTGGCTTATAACAGCTTACAAATAGAGTTCATCTTAATATAACACTCTGATGGTCGAATTCACATGTCTCTGAGCCACAAATAAACAAACTGACTTGTTTCCTAGTGCTATGTACCACTGCTTTTGGAAGAAAGGAGGCTAACCTAAACTTGGCTGCTGAGCTTAGGTGGACTGTATTGCAGTTCTTCTGAGTGGAAAGAATTCAGCAGCTTCCATGAATGCTGATTGTGTGGAATATCATGCATCTGCTGATCAAATGCAAAAAACACTTCCTGTCTTTGAGCATAATGTGGTTTCTGTTGTGTTCTGCAATGTTTGCTAGAGCTTCCAGTTTTTGATAGAATTGCTGCAAGAGAACTGACCAGAGGTATAGCTCATTTTTCTACCTACTGAAGCTTCATTTCAACCTTGAAACTCCTTTTAATAACTTATGAAAATGAATTTAGACTCCTCATTTTGTTGCAATATGCTGCTTGGAGCTTGCTCTGGCCTGTCATTGGAAATGTGACAATAGTAATTTAAACCTTCAGGCTGTCAACTGCCAAATCTTGTGGAGGCTGAAATTCATGCCTTGCAGAGCAGACGTGTGATGGAATGTCTCTACATCCACGTCTCTTCTTCAGTGTGCACAATCACATTAATTACATATAACAGTAGAGGGGGGGTTAGTAGCTCTATTGTTTTTTGCTTTGCCTCTTTTTGCCCCTTGCCATGGTCATTTTTGCAAGGGTTTGAGTTGCACACAGTATTTCTCATTTCCTCCTAAGTATTTAGACCTTCACCTACCACTGCAGAAATGTGGAATCCCTTCCATTTCAATAGAAAAGGTTTTTTTACTTCCTGTCTTTTATCCTACCCTGTGGTATTTACTGTAGCACAAGGTTTGTTGCATCATTCCCTAAGGAAAATTAGTAATTTCCTTGCTGGCTGGCAGCACTTAAGCAGCAAGTCCCTAGTGCAGAAGATCCTGTGGGTGGTTGCACTGATATAAGCTGCTTGCTAAATCTTTGCTGCTGGGAGGCAGAAGGCTAGTTATGAAATGGAGAAAACGGGCATGTTAATTCACCTTGAGGGTTCTAAACTAGCTAAAGCCTAAATTCAGGTGATTGTTTATCACTGCAAATACCTAGCATGAGCCATACTGAGGTTTGCTAGGGGACAGAAAGAGTTTGCAAAGTACTCTCCTTTTGTACACTGGATGCTGAGAATGAGATGCAGAAATGGAAAAGCAAGAATCATGTAGCAAGATCTGTGCTGACCGTGTGTCACTTAATCATAACATGGTTCTTTATGGTTAGGTAACATTGCAGATTTCTTGGGTTTCCTAAAACTATCTATGCAGTAATGAAACCAGTTCAAAACGTATTTCTGCAAAGTCTGTCAGGAGAATGATGAGCTAAACATTCTGATGTATTTCAGTGGATTTGGACAAGGTTGTCTTGCAGTGCAGAGAAGAAACAATTGATTTTTGTTTCTACAGCTACTTGTGTGGCTGCATATTTGCTCTATCAGGCAATACTCTACTATCATATACCGGTCAACTACCTCCATGACAGAAATGGTGTTGCTCTGCCATCTTATGGCAGAGCTGAAAACAGGACACACCACTTCTACTTTAGAAGTTTCACTGACAATTACTGTATGTAATGTTGATGTGGGACAGCTAGAAGATAAATATGAATGCAACTGAATCTGCTATTGCTACATTTAGTTATAAATAAAGGAAATACCCTATCATTGTCCAGTAATCTTGTTTGGATTAGCTTTCCCCATCTCTCTGAAATTACTGTTTTGTTTGGCTTGGGCTGGCTTTGCTTGTGCAACACTGAGTGTGCTTTCCACACACTCTCATTGCTCTGGTAGTATAAGATTACAGTAGACAGCAGGCTAAATTCTGGTTTTACCTTTGTTGCAGTCTTCCTCTTTGGCTTCCTTTACTCGTGTGTGTCTGTTTCAGTGTTTAAAGGTGGGGATTGTGAATCTTTCAATCTTTCACAAACCCACTACCCAGATTTCAGCCTTGAAAGTAAATCCATCTTTCTACAGTTCTGGCACAATGTAAGTAGTTTTATGAGCATGCTACTTTGTCACTGTTCTCTATTTTTGGCTTGGCTTCTCAGACCTCATGGCCTAAACCAGTAGCTGAGGTCTGTGAACCTGTTCTCTGATTCTCCCTGTGCTGGTTGCATTTTTTTCCCCCTGGGTCCTGAAAGTAAGTTATCTGTGGAGACCAAGCATGGCAAAGAGCAAAGACCTTGCTTATGGGTTTTGTACCAGTTTTCTGTGACAAGTGGAAGCTGGTCTCTGTTGGTTGATCAAGAGCAAACACATGGATTCCTTCTAGACTTCCTTCTCTTACAGTGTTAAACTAGTTTAACAAGTCACTTATCCCTAATTCTCCCCCATTTGGACTCAGTTCTGTTTCCTTGTAAGGTAGTGGTACCCTCCATGAAGTAGGCTGTGCAGTGATACCAAGAGTTGTGGACTTCAGTGCTGAAATCAGCTGGCACCTGGAGTGCTGCCCTCTTATGTCCTGTCTTTGATATGAAGTATCACTGTACTGGCAGCATAATCATGCTAACATAATACATTTTTACCTTATGTCATATAGAAGTATGCTTGTGTTTATAGTCCCTTCTCTGTGGTACAAAGCTTTGTGAGCTCAGATTCATAGCATTTCAGGCTTTATTCTTCTAGATCTGAAGAGATGCTAAATGTAGAGCCTGAATACCTGCAGATCAAAACCAAGCGCTGGTTACTTTTAGCTGGTATGGTAACTTATGCTTTGCATCATGGAAAAACTGAGTGCTTTTCCTCTAAAGTTACAGTTTTCTTTTGCACAGGAGACTCAAATAGATCTGGATATGTATCCAGAAGCTCAAATTAAAGACCAAATATTCTGGGAAATAGGGTCCCAGGGGCTTTCTGTGGCTTCTTATTTTACTGAGTACTCTTTTGAACATTCTTGCTGTTGTTCACTTTGTTCTGTGCCCTGACAGGTCAGCTGAAGAATTAAAGAGGATGTACAAGTTGAAGTAGAAACACTACCAAAAGCTAACCTTTCCTCTTTCACTGCTCTCTCCAGCCCTTACTTTGTTAATTAGAGGCAGTAAAACATAACTAAATGTCACTCTGAGGCAAGAACACTGGCCCTTTCAGTTATGCAGAGTTGTAGTGAGGGAGGCCATTTTGGATGGTTAGCCATTTAATGGCTTTGTTTGTCTCACTACAAAGGTACAGGACGTGAACAGGATACAGAGCCAGCCCTGATTCAGAGCAAATGCATGGATGGAGATCAAGTCATAAGGCTTGACCTTTGCCTGCCTTTGAGAAATGGTGCTGGCAGAGCTGCCTGCCAAAGCTGCCAGTTTGAGAACTAGCAGCTCTGCAGTGGGGGACTTTACCTAAAGTCATCAGTGCTCTTGCCTGCACACAGCATAGACGCAACAGCTCCCTTGGAAAGATAAATAGATAGCAAAAGAAGAGAACAAAGAATAGTAGGACAAGAAACCTTGCACTTCTGCTGTGCCATCCAGACAAGGAGCAGGTAGTATGGAATGTGCCCTTGTATGATTTTTTCTTTCTGACCAGTTTGGCTGCTTCACAGTAAGTGTTGCCTCTCTCATAAATCTGAAATGGGCTGAATGTTTCCCAGTTAACCAGTGGGCTGATGTTTCTGTTTCTCAATAATAATGTGACGTGTAGTTTGCACAGCATCACTTAAAACTGTAGAGATTGTTTATTCTTGGTGTTCTATCATCCTGGTGGGTGCCTTCATCCAAAGGCTGTCATTAGGGTGGGTGATCAGAGAACTTGACTTAATTATTGAAGGAAAGCAGCCTTCTAAGATTTTGATTTGAGCTGGAATGATACTCTGAGGGAACTGGGATTGTTTAGGCTGGAGAAGAGGAAGCTGAGGGGAGACCTTATTTGCTTTCTACAACTACCTGAAAGGAGGTCGTAGTGAGATGTTGGTCTCCCCTCTCAAGTAACTAACAATAGGACAAGAAGAGGTGACCTTGAGCTGTGCCAGGGGAGGTTTAGATGGGAAGCTAGGAAAAATTTATTTACTGAAAGATCGGTCAGGCATTTGACAAGCTGCCCAAGTGGAGAAGTGGTGGAGTCACTGTCC
>VWYK01014117.1:264-11619 GCA_013399775.1 Semnornis frantzii
CTGAGAAGTGTGTGAGAAGTGAGTATCTTATCTATACTTTGACTAGTTCCATTTCTCAGCAGAAGAATGAGTGATATAGGTCACTTGTTTCTTCCTTTCTTCTCACAGCTAAGGATTTAATTTCTCTCAGTAAAATATTCCAATAAGTCTCAAACCAGCACAACTCATTTAACCCATGCTCAAAGGATGTTATGGGAGAGTGTCAAAAGCCTTGCTGAAATTGAGGTAAGCAATATCCACTGCTCTCATCTATCCAGCTGGTCACATCATCACAGAAGGTTATCAGATTGGACAAGTATGACTTCCTCTTTGTGAATCCATGCTGACTCTTCCTGATCATCTTCTTGCCCTCCATATGCTTAGAGATGACCTCAAAAATGAGCTGATTCCATCACCTTTCCACAGATGGGAGATGAGGCTGACTAGCTGATAGTTTCCTGGGTCCTTCTCCTTGCCCATTTTGAAGACTTAGTGACATCGGCTTTCTTCCAGTTCTCAGGCACCTCCCTTCTCCATGATCTTTCAAAAATGAAGAGTGGCTTAGAATCTTCCAGCCCAAAGCCTTCATTGCACCAGGTAGCCGAACTGTCAGATGAATGTCACAGTACTTAAAACTTGTTAGCAGGTTTTTTTCCCCTCCTTCTTTAAAAGTCGAAAACTGGATTCATGTTAGGGTCAAACAGATTTAAAGTACCACTCTTACCTGCACAGAGAACAAACATTAGCCAGGCAATACAACCACCTTTGTTACATTTAGGCAAAACACTTAAGAACAGAAATACAAAAACAAATCTGAAACAGCAGAGATGCAGCACCCCCCCCCGGCCCGGCAGTGACCCCCACACAGTGCATTCTGTTAGTTCTTAAGACAAACTNCAGTGCATTCTGTTAGTTCTTAAGACAAACTCCACACATTTCCAAAGTCTCAAATGCTTTCAGTCTTTCTACCAAGTATATCAGGACAATGAAAACCTTGCATAGTACTAGGCCTCCCCCAGTTTTCCAGATCTCCTTATCTGTGATCGTATCTGTTGTAAGCATTTACCCCAACACAGCCTAGAAGCAGAAGTCACAGCCTTTCCTAAATTGAGGATTCCTATCCTTCACTCACTCAAATATATCCTCCTGCAAAGCTCTTGGCTTCACAGGTTCTCCACAAAGAACAGTCTCTCATCCACTCATCTCCTCCACCTGCAATTCAGTGCCCGGATCGGAGATCACCGTTATGAGGACTATCAGGCCCTAGCCCCAGGAAGATACAGACACCTTTTAGAGCTCAAGGTATGCAAGACCACAGCCTTGCCTTTCCATGTACTTTAATTCATGAGTGCTGACAAGATCTGTGATTAACACATGCTCATTTTCTCATCACTTTTCATGTTTACAATAAACCATAAGGGGGAAAAAAAAGAGGCCATGGGACAATCTTTGCAGGCAGTATCATACAAAACCAGTCCCCCAATATTTAAACAATTTTTAAACACTATTACTGCCAAGGTATTCTTAGGTGGTATTAATACTACTTTCCCAAGGATTAGACAAGTATCTATTAAGTTTTTTCAAAGAAACTGCACTACACAAACAAGTTCTAAGTTCTTCTGATTTCTATACATTCAGCAAGGAATCAAATGTGATGAACACAGCCCCAGATATCATCTGGTTACAACTGAGAAGAGCTCTCTTGTATTCAAACTGGCATCTTTACCATGTGTGCCTGCCCCCCTTTTAAGTATACATGCTGAGAAACAGGATTAGAGCTAACCACAGATCCTTGTGTACCCACATTAGTGATAAACAAGTGAAAAAAAATAAATAAATGCTTTCCCTAGGGGTTAGATACATTCTGCAGAAGACCAGAAAGGAAACTTCATTCAAGGTACCTGTTACTCCACTACAGTCTTAAATCAGTGGTGAAACTTAATTCCTAATAGGAATAGGACAGAGGCACCTTCACTGTTGGAAAGAATTTCAGTATTTTAGTTAAGTCAGCACCAAGACAGATTTTTCCTTAACTAGTAGTTAGAAATTCATGTGAACAGACCTTAATACAAGCCTTTCAACAACATCCTCAGAACCTCCACTATTCGGCATCACAACAGCATTAGAAAGGAGTAGCTCAAATACCAAGCACTGAGATAGCCCCTGCCAAGGCAAGTAAAGCACTATCACCATAATATCCATACTAAGGCAGGTCACCTGATGCTTGAGAAAGTGCCTGGAGCAAAACTCCCTAAAAACCTACCCAAAAGTGCCAACCAACAAGAACTTAAAAAGGTCACTTGGTCACACCTGTTTCTATGCATCACTGGTCACAGCACCAACATCTCACACTGCTAACTGGGATCATATTTCTATGCACTCCTTGCTCCTTCATGGTTTGACTGAATTTTAAAGGTCTTTTCCAACCTAAATGACTGATTCTCTCACACAGGGTTCTCCAACAGTTATCATGGGACCCAAGGTCAATCCATGTTTGTGGCACTGATTTAAAAGAGAGTTGTAGTACCTAATTATAATCTAACATTACAAAGAAAAAGTAAATACAAAACAAATGTACGATTTCCTAGCAAACATTTTAGGACTGGCATTAGTGTAGACAGATTTTTGTATTAATGTAAAAAAGTTATTTGAGGATGAAAAATGAAGAGTACAAAACAGTTTTAAACAGGTAACTCAGACTGCTCACATGGAAGAAATGAAGAACTGCGGCCTTTTCTCTTTCCCACTCTCCACTTCCAAAGCACTATCACTCACTGTACCCCAATATTACTATCAGTGCCACACTGAACCTATGATTGCTTCTCAGACTCATTCACAATGTTTTAGGAAACTAAATATAGAATAAAAAGGAGAAGAACAAAACTATTAAAAGGTCAGTCTTGGAGACATGCTTCTTATACAGTGCGGTTCTATTACTACAGAAAGCAGACAAGGGAGATGACATGATACTCTTACTTCTGAAAGCATGAGTTAGTCAACAGCTAAGCCCTCATTAAAAATGGTTTTGCTTTAAGAATTGCTAGCATTCCACATTACAAGGTCTGCAACATTACAGTTCAACAGGTGAGTAGATATGAAATACTAGCTACAAAGGGACTGCAAGGATGCTATATATCAAATTAATATTCCAAAATGAAAGTCAGAGCACAATTAGCACAGCAAGACACAGGCAAGAAAGATACAATACCTAAACAAAGTACAAGCATCTACACTAATCCAGCTCACCACTAAGTACAGTTATTACCTTGTACCAACTATTCAAATACAGGTGAAAATGAAAGGAGTCATCCCCCCCAAGGAAAAAAACAGCAGCAAATTGCATGTGATAAACTGACCACAGCTCCCATTCCCTCTCAGCTTGCACTGCTCAGGGGAGAGGTAAAAGGAAATTGCAAGGGAAGTCAAATCAGAGTAAAGGAGAGGTGGGAGAAAGGGTATTTTTAAGATTCTACTTTAGTTCTCAGTATCACATTCTGATTAGTTTGGTAATAAATAAAAATCAATTTCCCCAAGTCAAGTGTGTTTTACCCATGACTGAACTGGCAAGTGACTTCCCTGTCCTTATTTCAATGCACAAGCCTTTCATTGGATTTTTCTCTCCCCCACCCAGCTGGGAAGGACAAGGGATAGGAGCAGTTTTAGTGGGCACCTGGCATTCAACAAAAGTAAACCCATGACAGTCCTTTGGCACTGAACATGGGGAAGTCCAGGTGAGGATAGTAATTGGTAGAGGTGGAGGACAAAACATGGACTTAGCAAGAGGAAAAAGCAGCAAGTTGTGGGTAACTACTGCTGTAATTGTGGCAGAGATGGTGGATGGTGTGTCAATTGTCCACTTGCATTGGTGACATAAGGTTTCAATTTTAGTGTGAGGAATTCTTTGCTGAGGTAAGTGAAGTTTGTGAGGATTGTGTGATTGATGTGATAAGTGTGCATTTCAAGTGGTAATTCTTAAATATGAGATTGAGGCAAGGGACGTTTCTTTTCAGAGACTTTCAGGGAGGTTGGTTTGCAGGCTTGGTTGTTTATATTAGGTTGAAAAAATCAAAATAAGTCAAATCATCCAGTGCTACTTTTTGTTTAAAACATTTCAGGATGTAGCCCCAAAAAATAATCTAGAAAGTGCCAGGGATGTGAGTTGTTTCAGAAAATTCCTTTTCAGAGGCAATTTCAAAAACTTAAAATTGACATTGTTATTTAGAAGAATTATTATATTAGCTGACAATGAAGACCTGAAATAAGGCTTCAAAAGTTGGCTATACTGACCTAAGTGGCTCAGCTTTAGCAAGGCACTGAAAGTACTAAGCATCAGAATATTTATCTCATGTTGGCACGGACATGAAGTTTAACTGTTTTATTGTATTTCCTATTTTAAGGACTACTACCAGCAAGAAATATGAATTCAGATTAACTCCTATATAATCTGATTTTTCAGTCATTGATTATTCACGTATACTCATGTATGTAGGTATGCTAATTCAAGGAAAAGAAATATGGAATTTCCCTACTAGGAGAAAATGAGCAGTTACTGTTCAGTTATCTAGAGCGCCTTGTCTAACAAAAAGTGAAAGCAAAAAATAATTTAAGTGATTGTTTATATAAAAGTATTTTTTTTTCATAGAAGTATTGGTCTGATTTGTTTAGTACAGGCTTATAATCTCCAGTTAGGGGTTTAAACTGGCAGAGAGGAGATTTAGACTGGATGTTAGGAGGAAGTTCTTTCCAGTGAGGGTGGTGAGACGCTGGCACAGGTTGCCCAGGGAGGCTGTGGCTGCTCCCTCCCTGAAGGTGTTCAAGGCCAGGCTGGACAAGGCCTTGAGTAACCTGTACTAGTGTGAGGTTTCCCTGCCCATGGCAGGGAGTTGGAACTAGATGATCCTTGAGATCACTTCCAACCTTACCATTCTATGATTCTATGAAATTTAACTCTGAAGAGTCAAAGGAACCGCATGTGACAAATTTGTCACACTGACTCCACAGTAAGAACTTGTTATCCAGATACGACCTTCAAATGATGATTCCACTCCTGATTCCCCCCTCACTTAAGAAACAGAGAAGTTTGAAAAGACTCAGGTTTGCTTGTTAGATTGTTTCAAACACATGGTGATCAAAGTGTGTTAGTACTACTGAATTATCTGTGGACAGCAACTAAGGATACCACAAACATCCTTTTTAAATTATAGTGCTACCTCACTTGAAGTTAATAAGTGAAAAAGTGCATAACCTAAAAGTATCTCTGCCTTGTTCTTAAATGACCAGAAGTGACTTGTCTCCATACATACACCTTATACCCCACAAACTGCATTTCTTTCTATACTACACCTTCACTTTTTTTTCATTAATTTTGTTTTCTCAAATGTCAGGCACTTCATACATAATTCAGTTCCTTGTTTAACACATTTCTAGAAAAAGAGCGCCACAGAATCACAGTATCACCCACAGAGCCCACAATACCCTAGAGGCTGTCTATTGAGCTATACAGCTTACAATCTGGTGAAGTATATAGCTTTAAATACAACCCACCTTATAAGAATCTAAGGTGGTTCTGTTTCCTGATCCAGATCTTCACATAGTCCCACCACTCATCCCACCAGTGAAAGATGAGGAGAAATTGGAGGAGAGAATCCTAATAACTTCAGCCCTGCTTAGTCTCTCACCTAGACTTCAAAGTTGATCACTGAGACACCTATACATCTCTTCTAAACACTAGAGCTTTGAGTGCATTGTTAGAGCCCTGCAACTAGCAAGGCCACAGAAGCCAGTTTAACCAACGGCTGACCTACACCAAACAAATCCTGCTTCTACACACAGCTCTAGTATCTGACAGATATTCCACTGAAGCACTTTAGCATACTAAATCAAGAGGAAGGATGTTAACTACTTAACAAGGTGCTTGGTGTATTCAGAGCACTGTAACAACTCAGCACAAGGATAGAAAAGTGCTAAAGCAAGAAAAGGCCCAGAAGGGCAGTACCATGCAAGCAACTAGAGCTGCTTCAGTACACATCAGGATCTAAGGCCAAATGAAGACTGCTTTTTTAAAAAGTTATTGTTAGTCATCCTCAACACATTGGTCTCCAACAGCTCTCAAAACATATGAGCTGGACCTTATAGTAGCCTTCTAGTATCTGAAGGGGGCCTACAGGAAGGCTGGGGAGCGACTATTTACAAGGTCTTGCAATGACAGGACAAGGGGTAATGGGTTTAAACTGGCAGAGGGGAGACTTAGACTGGATGTTAGGAGGAAGTTCTTTCCAGTGAGGGTGGTGAGACACTGGCAGAGGCTGCCCAGGGAGGTTGTGGCTGCTGCGTTCCTAGAGGTGTTCAAGGCCAGGTTGGAGGAGGCCTTGAGTGACCTGTACTAGTGGGAGGTGTCCCTGCCTATGGCAGGAGGTTGGAACTGGATGATCTTTGAGGCCCCTTCCAAGCTTACCATTCTACGATTCTACGATTTTCCAGGTAAAACTCAAAAAAAACGTAGTCCAGCAAGCACATCAAACAACCACTAACTGGCACTGAGTCCACAGCAGCAGATGAACCAATTAGAAATTATAAACACGCAGCTATCAAGGACACCACGTCTTCAGCATGATCTACTTCAGTCTACAGATCTACTCCTGTTATTCTGGCATAGGCAGTCATCAGCACCCACAGAACCACTGCTTCACTCTTCCTGCCCCAAGGATAATTCTATACAACTTCTGAAAACAGTCACTTCCCAAATTAAGATTTATACAAAGAAATTAAATTCATGCAATACATCAAATCAATCAGGATGGCAATTAAATGACCCTCCCCACAAATCCCAAAATATCTAGATTTAACTCCCTCTGGTATGTACTTCCCATTTCCCCAGAAGGGCTGCAGCAGGGCACTTAAGAGTCTCACTCTACATGCTTCCTCTCCTAGTCAGTGTTAGTGTTTCAACTAAAATCCAACATAAGTGACTTTTCATCTTAGCTGTGAAAATACACGACACTAGTCTAATCCATTCCAAAGGTCACTTATGTATTTCACACCCTATCACTCAAAATGTGCAGCCAGTCTTTGGAAAATAGACTAACTCTAGAGCTGTGAAGAGCCCCCCCCCCCCCATTTATAACAACTGCAGATCAAGCTTTCACTGCTTCTCACAGCCAATAAAAAAACTGATTATTTACTCATTAACTATACCCTCAACCAACCCACTCAGCTTCAAAGCAATGACGTTTTTAAAAAGGAAAAGGTAGACTACACTTTGCAGGTGAGATGAAACTTCAAACAGCAGCACACTCCTTCCAAAAAGGTATCCAAGTCATCACAGGATGACCACCGCTCACAACTCTTATGCTTTACATAATTATATAGTAGTTCACTATAAGGCAAGGAGACAGGAACAACATATCTTTTGAAGAAATAAGCAACACACTGTCTTGATTTTTAAACAAAAAGATAAATACACTGAAAGGAAGATAACCAACTGCAACCCTGATCCTAATGTTTCTTTGGTATGATCTGGTTCATTCCTACTGTGAACATTTTGGAAAAACACTTAGAATAAGTTTCTCCAGACAGTACCTTGAGGTGGAGTCTATACACTTGAGACAAACTGAGAATCATGTATTTAAACAAGGTGCAAAATTAGTTACCTTTTCATGTAAGCACTTGAACAGATCTCTCAGGTTATCTAAGCACACACTCCTGAAGTGCCACTGGAAGGCAACCATCTGTCAAAATGACTGCATTTATAGTTTTGCAGCAGATGGAAGACAGCTTTGCATATTTCAAAGCAAAAAATGACAAAAAAAGTAAATGAGTGTTCAGACAGACAAACCTTAAGACCTCTGCATTTATGTTAGTTACAAGTAAAGAAAACTGTTTCAGATAAACTTCCATTTTAAAAATCAAATTTAGATTAAAACTTAAATACCAAATTGCCCTACTATTTATGTTTAGTAACCAGATTTAAGAAGAACAAACCAACCTGGCAGCATCCCATAGGAAAATCTTCAGTAAAAAAAAAACTCAACCTGCTCATCCAAACTCATTCCTCTCTGGAGATACTCAAAACCCGCCTGGATGTGTTCCTGTGTGATCTGGTATAGATGATCCTGCTCTGCCAGCAGGGTTGGACTAGATGATTTTTCAAGGTCCCTTCCAGCCCCTGACATTGAGATTCAGCTCAATACAGACTTGGTGTAGAAATCCACAAGCTTAATCAAACTGCAGTTTACCTAAATCATGCCCTCCCCCAAATTCCTTCTAATATGGCCTCAGACTTCAAGTTGAGGAAAAAATTAGGAAAGGAAGATAGATCTTTCATTTCTAGATTTTCCTTCACTCAGAAGACTACAGTTTCTGGAGAACAGCTGAATACTGTGCAATTATATTGCATCAATAACAGCATTTGCATAGTTTTTGGGTTTATATTACCTAGAAAAACAAGCTGATAATCTACAAAAGCTGAGAAATGGAGGTGTCTGTGCATAGGGCAATTTAAACACAGCACCTGAAATCTTCAGTGAAAAACACCACACACAAACTACAAGCCGTATTAAAGAATCAAAACTAAACTGATCACTACTTTAAAAGTTTTTGCAGTTTATATTACTTTCCCATGGGATTTTTTCAGTCACTTATAGTTCATTGCTTCATATGGCTATAGAATCCCTGCTGTGTTAAAAAATGCCAAATAAAATTATATCTCATTCACTGCTTTATGCTATACCTTCCTTTGTTCAGAACCAATTAGCGAAAGCTTGTTCTTCATTTATCATACTTTTAGCTGATTACATTAGGCATTACAATAGTTCTCTAGCTTTCCTTGACAATGTTTGCACCATCAGTGTTACATTTATGGTTGAGGAGGTTCTTTCATCTTAACCCTCTATTCCAACCAGTTCAGGGGGAAAAGTACATACAATTACTCTTGTTCAGCCAAAACTTCTTTGCTCATTTTCTCATCCCAAAAAATAATTCCATCACTTGTTTTAACTTAATTCTATTGGTCCTTTCCCACTTTAGTCTTTACACTTGGGTTGGTAAATGCCTTGCAAGCTGAAAAATAATTGAAATCCAGCATTTTAAACAGTATACAATTCCTTTCCTCCACTTCCCCTAAAATAAATGTCATAACGAGTATTAGCCAGGATTTAAGACCCCAAAAAGCATCCATTATGATCTGCTTCTCAACATACTCAGTACCACATGAGCAACTGTACACTATGTGGTGTCTCAAACAATTCTCCCATGCTGTTTTCACCCACCACCACAATAATTTTATTTCAGGACAGTTGTTAAACAGTAACTTTTCTACTGCATAACTTTTGGGAGGTAAAAATATTATCTCTATTCACACTTCCCTTCACCTCTGAAAAGGTAAAATGCAATTCAATCCCATTCCCAGCTACTCGTAACTTTTGCATTAATATACAAGTTTCTGAAGTAATCCGCCTCCTCTGAAGCTTTGGTTCTGTCCCTGTCACCTTAACAACTTTAACCTAGAGAAACAATTCAGATCTTCATCCATTCAAGTGTAGAAACAGTATTTTTGTTCTTTGCATTTTCCTTCTTCAGGTAAGTTTCATTTGGCTCTCAGTAGGTTGTTCAATTTTCGCCACATTATCGATTTAAGTGATTTCTGGTACTGCCTGCTTGTAACGGTGAAGTTAATTTCTTGAAATGAAAAAGTCTTTGTACTGTTGTAGTTGTTACCTTTCATTTTGACATACTAACTTCACATATTAATGTTGCTTTAACAGCATACTCTAGACATTTGTGTTCCACAAAGTCTGAAGAACAAGGAAAAACAAGTACTTTTATTGAAGATCTACATATATTTCAGTTATTTCCACCACATTTGTTCAGCCCTGTAAATTCCACGGGAATTTCAGAGGATTTTGACATGTTAATCTTATGCTTTTTTAACAATTTGACCAAAAAAAAAAGAGACACCCAAAATTAATTTGAGGTAATATTATCCACTAATGAGTCCTACAGTGTATCTTTATTCAAAGACCAATGACTTTAAGATTATGCATACCATGCCCATGCAAACACTGTTGAAAATTCCTGCTTAGGTCACTTCAGCATAGGACACTGGATGAGGAATAAGCCAGTCATCTTGTATTTAATGGGGGTTAAAATAATCACAAGGAATTCACTTTCACTTCTGTTTTCAATCAGTATGGCAGAAAGCCAGAGATGCAACAGACTGTCTGGTTTGTCCTCTTTTTAAAGTTACTTGTAAAACAAATCAGTTATCCACCCATATTTCAGCACATAGTTACTTAGGCAATATAATGAGGGACTATTACTGCATCTTAGAGGTTGCTCTGAGTTAAGCTGAGAGCCTACCTACTCCAATTAATGTTATTTCTAAGCGCTTTAACAGCATTTTCACAAACCATCCCTACCAACTCCAGTCACTTAAAACTCCACTATTTATAGTAAAGAAACAGCTTTAGAATGGGCAACTAGCTTACATCTATTTATGCCTTCGGTTCAATGACTATGAGGAGTGAGGAATGTCTTAATCCCATCAAGCACCAAATCAAAAGGCTAGCACCCTACCACTGAGGAAGCAGGTCTCTTCTAGTTACATGAAGATAGAGTTTCCTTTGACAGTTTGCTTCAGCTCCCAAGTTTGATACCAGAGTGTTTGAGACTTTCCTACCACTGGTATAATCAAGAAGGCAGCTGTTGATGGAATCTGAACACAAATGGACAAACATACTTACTTTGTATTAAGTAATACAGTCCAATTATTTGCCTCTAGACTCATCTATCCAGATCATCTAAACTGGCAATCACATACATCACTGCAAAGCCCAGGTCATTACCACAAACCATGAATAGTTGGAGGTAACCAAGTCATTAAGACAGATGTCATTAAACTATTTCCTAGTTCGCACACTCACAGCAGTGATTCTCCAATGCATACAGCTAATGCTTAACCTTCTACAAAGAAGTTTGGTCTGTAAGTAAGGATCTAAAGAGCTAAGCAGACATTATTTCACCCTTACTACATTTGTTAGAGCCTCATCTATTTCATGAGCTGAAAGTGTCAGTATCTCAACACAATGCTACCTTTATGAACTGTTATGAGTATATTAATGCATTTCAGAAGCCATTTGAGATACTAGATTGGATTTCCTATTACAAATTAAAGACCCTATTTGTATTTTAAAGCTAAGACAGCACTGCAGATTGCAAAGACATTTTCAGTTTTCTTTGTAAGGCACTTGTACTCCCTTCCCTAAGGTAGTAAGTTGTACTTTTTCCTGTCATTCTCTCATTATTTTCCTCAATCTTGCTACTTACTATTTTCAGATTTTTGCATCATCTCCAGCTCACAGTAGACTCCACACAATAAAC